>RJWM01007984.1:33628-75520 GCA_004363535.1 Dasyprocta punctata | reverse complement strand
ACATGTCTATATCTGTCAATATCCCCAACCCCTAGGAAAGTAATGATATGCAATATTGTAACTACTGCCAAACTTCAACCACCTCAGTGTGTAAACCTACAATGTTATCATATCAGATCTGTTGTTGTTGTTTGTCTGTCTTTTTTGACTTTTATTTCTAGCTTCTGTATCTATTTTCTCTTAAATAAAAAAAATAAAAAAAAATAAAAAGAAGCAGTCATGTGTACCCAGCAAGGGAATCTCCTTGCCAGGTATACAGATGGAAATCTCCATACAGATTGGTAGCACTGCCAGTTTGTCAAAAGTGTCCATAATTTTCTCATCTAGAAATAAAAAAGATGTTGGAGTGACTCAGTGAGTCAGGATCTTTATTTCTTTCTCTAATGGTATAAGTGGTGTATACTTAAGGCTTCTTGTTTTGCTTTGATGTTCATTTAATCTGAGCCCAGCAAAGTTCTGGAAATGCATATCATAAAAGGCTATCTAAGAATTCAAATGTCATTATGCTATAGAAGAATCTAAATACAACAGGATATAATGACATTATCATAGCAGTTTGACCTTTTGTTGCCATTTTCTGTATGACATCACCCAAGTTCTCTCCAAATTTGTTGAGGACTGTTTCACATATATCACTCAGTTTCACCTCACACAATCATAGTTTCTCCTGCAAATCCATATTAAAATTGTGGCCCCTGTGCCAACACAGCGAAGGAGAATACTTATGGAAAATAGCACCTTTTCAATGGTGTAACATCTCAGTTTTATAAAGCAGAGAGGAGCCAGGCATGGTGGCGCATGCCTTAAACCCAGCACTCGGGAGGCTGAGGCAGGAGGATTGTTGTGAGTTCAAGGTCAGCCTGGTCTACACGGTGAGTTTAAGGCCAGCCTGAACTGCGTAGTGAGACTCTGTCTCAAAAAAATAGGGCCAGGGATTTAGCTCAGTGGCGTAAGAGCCTGCCTGGCAAGTGCAAGGTTGTGAGTTCGATCCCCAGTACCAACATAAATAAATAAATAAGTAAAGCATTGAGGTCTCCAAGCATAAAGTGCAAAACAATGCATTCATCCTTCCAAAACTTGGTACAATTAAAAACACAAGTTCTGGACTTTGAAACAGACACAGGTTCAAAACAGTGCCTTGCTATTTATTAATTGCTTAAGAACTGGCAAATTGCATAATCCTCTAAGCCTTTGCTATCTTTTGTACAAAATGTAAAATGGATATTGATTAAATGATATGTTACTATCAAAATGCTTAGCACAGTACCTGGCACTTAGCAAATACTAACAAATAGTACTATGTACTGAGAAAGGGTGTGAGGTCAAAGAATGTTCCTTTTACTGTAGGGCTAAACTGAAGATAAGCTACTATATTTGCCTTTTCATTATCTCTTCTCAGATAAAGCTTCTTCAATCATCTCATGTATAATATTCTTTTGTGACACATATAGCCTTCAGACATCCTTGATTTATGATTTCTGTGTAAGCTAGTCATTACTAGTCTATAACTTTAAATTTTTAAAACCACAAAAAAATGCAGGTTACTTTAAAAATCTCTGTGACAAGCTACCAAAGAGTGATGGCCACCATAGCATGTTAGTTTTGAGCTTGACTGCCTATGTTCGAGACAGGAGATTAGGGTGTGGCAAAACTGGCTGGGTTAGTAGATGTGAACTGTTAATCACAAAATCCCAGGACACATGAGTAGAATGGTTCCCAAAGCCTACACTGAACTTCTGTGGGAACTTGAGCAGGTTTTCAATAGGATAACCTAGACCTAATATCAGCCTGAGGTGTGAGTGATACAAAAGTGCAGTTCACATTGAGGCTTTGCCAGTGTTCTTTCTTGTATGGAGGCTGCCCTCATGCTGTGGGATGTACTTCTTTTCTTACATTTACTTGGCCCAAACTCACTTTGCAGAGCCTTTTCTTTTCCTATCTTTAATAACACTTTGCTATCATTTGCACTTGTCTTGATCAATTCTTTGCTCAAGATAAAAAAAACCTAGAAACCACCTCCAGAAGGAGACTCCAGTACCCCAAAATTAAGTAACAGGTTTACTTCTCAACCTTACTATTTATGTTTTGTGTAACCTTGAATTGATTACTTAGATTGCTTTGCCTATAACCTCAGTCACAATTTCTATAAAATGAAATGATAATGTTCTTTATTGAGATTTAGAGTATGCACTTAGCTGATATTTTTTGGTAGATAATAAACAACATAATCACTTATAGTAGCTACTCTTATCTTAAAAATATATATATAATGTATACAATGCTCAATGACATATCCCCTCAATTATACCTAGGAAGGTACAAGAAATTAAAAATAATCCCATCAATATCTTCATGTCTTTTTAAAAATACATTCTTGCTCATAATTTTATTTCATCATCCAAGTTTTAAAAAAGTTAAAAGACTCCATTAATTATATCACAGTGGCCTTTGACTTGCCATAAGTATTAGCACAGAGGTCAGGAACCCAAATCACTACCCACGCCACCCCTGTGAGAGACTTGAGCACCAGAGCAAGCACCAGAGGTTTTCCTGTGAGGTACTGGCAATCCACTTCCTGAAGTTGTCCTAAAGACACTGGGAAAAGCCAAAACCAATTCAAACTGCTATATCAGTATCATATTTCTCCTGTATGGATCAAATTAAAATTTGGAGGAACCCATTAAGTTGATTTAAAATGCTTTCTTTCATCGATTGATTGGAAAAAACTTCTGTTCATTTTTTCTTAATAGAAAATATTCTAGCAAAATTTCATTTAGGTAACAAAAGTCATTATTTGATATTATATTACATAATACTAATTTAATAAGCACAAAAAATCATAAAAAGAAACAAGCATAAAACTGACAATTTGAGTAACAAACCCAATGAGAGTTCAAGTTTTATCTGATTGGGATGTTAAAGTGAAACGCTGGAATGTCCCATTCAAAATTAGTTTTCTATGGCTGCTGTGCTGCTTGTTTTCTTTGTGATGATAATGTAATTTAGTTTTGCAATACATGGCAAACACCATGGTACAAGAGGTCAAACTAAGTTTTGATTTTTGTTTTGAGACTCAAGAGAGAATCTGGAAGAATATGTCAATAATATCCTTCTTTTGAGAACACATTTATTTTGAAAAATCCATGGAAAGCCTTCTTGAAAAACTCTAGTCAATGAGTTCAAATTATCTTAAAAATACATTCAATTACTGGAAGATTGTTTTTTAAAAAAAATCTATGTCAACCATATGACTACTTTCATACAACCACATCGAAGTTAAATGAATATATGTGCTTATATTTAACAATGAGTTGAAACTGACCAATAAAATCATTAAAACATTAAAATATTTTGATAGCTTGATTCAAATTGAGCTCGATAGATTTTGTTGGTTCTAGGTCATTGCAAAGTATCCAAATGTTTGTTTTAAATAGTCCCTACTGAACTAAAATGAATTTTTCTTAGATTTAGACCAAATATGCTTCCTTTCCACACCTTCTCTATTTCAGTAGCAATAAGAGATATTAAATTCAACCATTAACACAGTCTTCCTTTTTTCCTTTTTGTTTCCCTCAGTACTATTCTGGTCATGAAATCTAAGAGTCTGAAGAAAATACTCATAGAATTTGTTTTTCTTGCCTCAGGCACTTTCTACCTTCCTCAGAATTTTTTAGTTTTGCTTATGCTTTCTTTTTCCACTTACAAGAAATTCTTAAGCTAAATCAATGAAAAATATCCTTCCCCAAAACATCCTCTAATTTCAGAATCCATCACTGCCATATTTTCTATTTCTGTAGTGGTTAGTTATCACATTTACCTAGGCCCACAGTTGTGGCAAATGTATGATATGTATGTTAATGTGTGTGTGTGTTTCTGAGATAACTGATGTGAATGAAGAGGGTTTTTAAAAAAATATTTTCCCTAAACCAAAACCTCAGCATTTAGATTTAAATGCAGGGTTGGCATTTTGCAATAAACAAGTGGGTTTTGGGCTGCAGTTTGGTACATGGTCTCTAAAAGTATCGCCATCACTGACCTAGGGTATCACACTCACAGATAAGAAACTGTCCAGACTCAGAAATTGTAGCCAGGAAGCACAGCTACCCTGTAGTGCTTCCGTTATTTTCCCATCATTCTTTAAAATACTTTGGAATATTAAAAAAAGGACCAGTTCAGCTAATCAACTCTGACTAATTTAATTTGACTAACAAAATTGTTGTATTAATGAATTCTGAGCCACTAGCTTCATTCTCATATTTCATTTTTGGCAGCATCCAGAAATTTAAATTCAAGATGTATGTGAATAAATGTATTCATAGAGACACTACATCTGATAGGGAGAAAAATGAAAGCCTTGCTTTCTAAAAAGGAATAGTTAATTAGCCCGGCATACTGGTTCATGTCTGTAATTACAGTTACACAGGAGGCTGAGTGTTGTAGGAAGTATTTGCAAGAGAAAGAGATTAAATACAAGACACAGAAATTTACAAAATCAGCCGATAATATCCACCCCGAGAGTCAAATGCAAAAGAGTGCAAGAGATCTGTCCATATACCAGATATGCAAAGAATACAGGCAAAGGCTTGGAGCCCATGACAATGTCCCATTCAAGTCCAGCCAAAGACTTGGAACCCAGGGCAGTGTTCTATGTAATTCTTTATCAGGAGGCCCAAGAATCTGCAATGGAAGACTAAAGGATCTGAGCTGAAAAGTCCAAGGGTTGGTGCTAGAAGCTAGATAGTCTGTTCTGGCAAGTTGAAAAGCCAGTGCTAGAAGCTGAAGAATCTGCGCCAAAAGCTAAGAGATGAGCTCAAAGGCCAAGGCAAAGACCAGAACTTCTCCAAGGAGAACAGCAGCCATTTTGGCAAAGGCAAAGACTGGAGCTCCACTGAAGACGAGAACAGAGGCGCCTTTAAAGAAAGCATCTGGAACAAAGTTCTACCAAAGGAAATTCTTCTCTTTGGTTCTCCTTTTTATACTGTTTGGACAACAATCTTCCTTAAAGTGAGTCTTCCATGTCCAAAACCATGGTGACTCAATTCAGCTGGATATTCCTACTCAAGCTGATAATCAGTCAAATAACCACTCTACTGAGGAAGGTATATTTCAAGTTTGAACACTGACAGCCAACTTAGGAATACTTTGTCTCAAAATTTTAAAAGTAAAGTAATGAATTATCAAGATTTAGCTCAGTGGTAGAGTGCTTGCCAGCATGTTTGAGGCCTTGGGCTCAATCCCAAGTACCAAAAAATAAAACCCTAAATTACAATCCTATATTATATGTACAGTAATATATAATACAGGGGATACAGCTATCATTAAAATAAGATCTATGTAAAATATTTATTCTGTAATTATTTTGCAAATATTAAAATTAAAAATAAAATATTTACTAATAATGTAGTTATATATAAAAAAACTGATGGGAATAAACAAAACAACAGTAAATTACTTTCTGGTATCGCAGATGATTTTTTTCTCAGTTTTAAGCATTCTGTGTTGTCTGACTGTAAATAATCTGATAAATAAGGAAAAGAATAGCTCACTTTTTATATTTATATATCAAATATAGTGAAATGTAATCTCACTTGAAAACACTGACATATCACATAGTTTTAAGTAAGTAGGATGTATTTGGTAACTTGTTTCACATTAACAACTGGAAATCAAGCTTGACATGGAAATTCTTACATTCAACATTTCTTGATCCTACTTCAGGCTACTATGACCCAGAAGATTTCCAAACCTGTGTAGAATTTTTTGGTAATTTTCAACTAGAGACCAGATTTTTTTGAATTATATAAATTAGCAGTTATGTCATGTAATACAGAAGGGAAAAATCAAGTCTTTTGACTTTAAAACTTGTTCATTTTTCAATCTGATTTTTAGACAGTGATAAATTGTCTGATCATGAGAGGTCCTAGATAATATCTGATCTGCTTGTTATGTTCTTTACTGCGAAACATGTAATAGCCACACTTTTTAATTGGTTAGCAGTTCAAAATAAATCAGTAATTCACTCTATCAAACAACTGCTATATAACTGTTACAGAAATATTTTTATTATGCTTGCTACTTTTTGACTTATAGAAGATCCAGGGCTAGGGAATAATTTAATAAAGAGATTTTTATATGCTATTCCAAAAATAAGTTTTGTAAAACAGTTATACTGCTATTTTATTTGCTGTTGTTTTTCTGGTTTCCACATCATTATTCTCATTTTTCCAACTGTGGACATGTGAACTAACATCTCTACATATAGCCTTCTTAGAAATGAAATAAGTAGCAAACTATGTGAGTTGGTTGCAGTGTAAGAAAGAAAGTGTAGCATTATGAATCACGTAATATTTTCACTATTAACATTGTTTTAAATATAAAAATTTAAAATAAAAATAGATGACAGTTACAAATTTCTTATCCTTTAAAGCTGTTCTTCTCCCATTTTCACACCAACAAAACCAAACCAGAGAATCTGAGATGACCATATACCACATGATGCATGAATAACCTTTTCAGAAGAGACTGCGCCAGAAATATAAATGTGTACAAATAATTGTCTGTTCATTTCAAAAGCCTACTTTTATTCTATTTTCATATCATTTTTCTTTTATGAAACATCTTTTGCTATCACTTCCTGTTCTTATTTAAAGAACTGTGTTTCTTATTTTCCTTTCTAGAATGTTTGCACAGGTGTTTAAATTCTATTTCTACATAGTTAAGCAGGTAATAAACTACCCTCATTCTCTTAGAGACAGTACCCTCAGGAGTACTTCTTTCAGTGTTCTCTATGTTCTGTTATAGTCTTATGGACAGTGGTTTCTGTCAGCTGTGAAAGTAAAACAGTGTTTATCCTGATTTTCAGTGCTGTGACTTAGAACCCCTTCCCAAGATGCCAAGTGTTACCTAATTTGATAAACTGGGTCTAGTCCCCAGTGAACCAAAATATGGTGAGCGATGCAATACAGTCAGGCCCAGTTGCACATGATGCTGAAGAGGCAAAATGGCACATTTCATCAGGTTCTGATCGAAAGTTCCCTTTTCCATTTATTTTTCTATAAACTCTCACATTTTGGGCATTGGGGTAGATCATAGAAGAGAATAAGACAGGCTCTGGGAAAACCTTGAGAAATATCAGAAAGTCAAGGACATCAGCTTTATAAATTAGTAAAAATACCATTGTATTTGAAATTAATAACTCTCCAGTAGAAAAATCATTTAGGTTTCTGGAATATCAGATTTTAGAATTCTCTGAATCAATGACTTTTAAAAAGCATTCTCTGCTTCAGATTTCTCCCTAAAAGTTAGGTTTTCAGTTATTTCTTCATCCATAAACCCTTATATTTTAATAATTTCTTTCAAACTGAATGGAAAACAATTTGTCCATAAAACAGTCTGATTTTTAATTTCAACATTTTCACCTTTCAACTTTAAAGGTATTATACTATAATATCATACATATTGGAAACAATGAAATAGGAACCTAACTCAAAGTTTCCCACAAATAAAGAAATGTCAAATATCTGGCCCTCCTTAGTATGAGTATTATACATTTTAGCATACTCATGCTTTCAACCTTTATCTTTTTTATGTGTATTAAGGGTCATTCAAGAGAGAGAACAGTCATCTAACATTAAAGTAGAACATAAGCTTGGCATGGTTGTACCAGTCTGTAGCTCTGCAGTCTGGGAGGCTGAGGCAGAAGGATCACAAGTTTGAACCCTGCTTGGGCAACACAGAAACTTAGTAAAATCTTGTCTCAAAATAAAAAAATTTAAAAAGTGCTGAGGATATAGCTCAGTCCCTAGATCCTTGGAAAAATAAATGAATAAAAATAATAATTACTACTATTATTATAAAAGCAATTTGATCACTAGCTAAAGAGTTATTAATTAGGTCACAAAAAATAAAAAAGAAACTTGAAAGTATCATGAGAAGCAGCAATTGCAGGAAATAGTGGTATCTTCAGAACTAGGGAAACAAAGAGAAAACTTGAGACTACTAAAACTAGCAACACAGGTGGGGAGACTCAGAACAAAGAAACTTGGGTTCCTGAGGCAGAGACACTTGCTCCTCAGTAGATGACAGTGCTTGTGAGCTTGCCGGGGCTTCCTGGGCCTGATGCTCCCTTGCTGTTTGTTGCCAAAATCTCTGAGATGGCATATGATGCAGCTGATCCTGGAAAAGCTGCAAACTGTGTTCATCTGCTTTGAGGAACAACAGGTGTCCCTAAGGTAGAACAGTCATTCAGTGATACTCACCAGAAAGGCTAGGGTTGATACCCCTGGAACAGTACCTAGGGACTGCTAGCCTGGAACTTATACAGTGTGGTGAACAGCAGGGTCAAAATTGTATGTGGACAGTAGTTTGATTGCCTCATGCATATTAAACAAATGAAAAATCAGGGCCACAAAGTTCTACAGCACAAAACATACTTCACATGATTTGACACAAAGTTATTAATCCACTATCACAGTCAATAAAGAAACAAAAATTATTAGAAAATATTTTTGTTAATATCTGATTCTGAGTAAGGCAGTTGAGGACTGAATAATTAATTAACCCAGATTTTCATGTACTGAATATGAAAATGAATTAAAATCCATAATTACTAGATAAATATAAAATGCAAATAATGAAAGACTTTCTTCACAATTATTAAAATTTAAAAAGCAGTATTCAAACTACTAGGAGTTGATAGTACCCACATAAATTGCTAATGGAATCTAAATTGTTGAGAGAAAATAAATTGCAAATATTTTTAAGGAAGTTCACAGTATTCAAAACCCTTTTTAGCCAGTTAGTATGGATTTATATCATAAGACAATGACATTTTTACACACTGATTTAGGTATAAAGAAAATTATTGAAGTATTATAATGATACTTGAGAACTACACAAATTTTCAATACTAGAGAAGTGATAAAAATATGCTTTTCCTAAGTCATTAAAATGTATCTGCTGTGCCTTGAATTAGTATGCATCAATGTCAATGTAATACTAAATAAAAATGAGTGTAAGTTACAAATGCACAGTATGTTATCATTAGTAGAAGCAAAATATTCACTATAAGCATCTTAAATAAAAGAATAGGCAAAAATTTAAAAGAAACTATCCTCAATATTCCTAATTTTGGTAATTTCAATCTCTTCATTTTTTGTTTATAGTTTTTCAGGTCTCTACAACAAATATGTAAAATTTTATACTCTATCTCAAGAATTATTGCTCATCAATTTGAAAGTAACATGATTATACTGTCTAGGAATAACTATTTTGATCTCATTGACTATTCTACATTGGAAGGAAGCTTTGGCCTAATATGTTTTATCCCATTAAAAGGGAAAATGACAAGTAATACTGTTACGTTTTATATCTAGAATGTCCCTCCCAAAAGTCTCATATGTTCAAAGGTGAGGCTTTAGAAGGTGACTGGATCATAAGCACACTATACTTATCAGTGGATTGATTCACAGATGCTTGCATAGCTGAATGTGCTCTTAGATGTGGGTGTTGGTTCACAGTGATCAGTCATCTAGGTATTAGAAGAGCCACAGTACAAGAGGGCCCAGGTATTGCTCAAACTGGCAGCAGACATGGTGTTATCCTACTCTGTTTTCTTTCTGCTTCCAAGTTGCCAAGACGTGAGGAGCTTTCCTGTGTTACACCCCTCTGCCACGACATTTCTGCTTTGGAACCAGCTAACTACAAACTGAAAGCTCTAAAATGTGATCCCAAATAAACCTCTGCTCTGTTAAAATGTGGATGTTGGGTATTTTGTCCTAGCAACAAGAAGGTATCTAAGACACATCCACATAAATATGATGTAGTCCTTTACCAATATACAGATTGTGAGAGTTGTGGGGTCAGGGAAGCTTCTACACAGATTTCAGAAAATGGCCTTTGAACCAGACGGTATATCCCTGAGAGGATGGGGTGTGAAGTCATAAGAGTGCAGCCAAAATGCAGTGGAGACCCCACAAAGTTGGAGATGCCAAGAACGCAGAATGTCTGCTAGGAAAGGCAGTAGGAAGAGCAGTCCCAAGAAAGAGGCTACATGGAGTAAAACCTGCAATAACAAAGACTGGAACTACTGAAATTCTTTGGAGCTTAATTCTTGCCACAATTTGTTCTCTTAGCTGGATATGGAACTACAAAATTTCATGTTTGTCCTGCAGTGTTTTGGTCTTACTATGCACATTGCTTTCTATTCTCCTATTTCTCCCTTTTGGAATGGAAATATTTACTCTGTGCCATTGTATGTTATCAATGTTTAACTTTCTTTTTGATTTTTACAGGGACTCACAGCTAAGAGTTTTGTTAAGTCTCAGACTTTGGACTTGAACTTTTCAGCAATGCTGGAACTGTTAAGACTCCAGTGACTCTTAGAGATGGAAGAAATGAATTTTTCATAATGAGATGGACAGTGGTCCTTTGGGAGTCAGGGAAAGAATGTTATAGTGTAGATCTAGAATGCCCCCCAAAATTCTATGTGCTCAGAGGTGGGACTTTTGGAAAGTGAGGCACTGTACTCGACAGTAGGTTGGTCCCCTGATGTGTTCATAGCTGAAATTACTGATAAGAGGTAAGGCCTAGTCAGAAAAGATGAGTTATTGAGGATGATCTAGAAGGACATAACCTTAATGGGCACCTCACTTGTCTTTCTGCTTCCTGGATGCCAAGTTGTGAGTAGCTTACCTCTGCTAGGCTGTCTGCCATGCCGCTTCTGCCTTGGTGCCAGCTGACTATAGACCAAAATCTCTAAAATCTGTAAGTCCAATAAACCAATCTTTCTCTAAATTGTGGGTGTTGGTTATTTTGTTCTAGCAATGAGACTGTAACTAGGACACATCCGCATAAAAATGATAATAACATTAATAGAAGAGGATCTTCAACATTTAACAAATGAGGAAAAATACTATAGCTCATAAAAACTCATATCCCATTGCTATCTTTATATTAGTATCAGAAGCAAAACTTTCAGATACCTATATCTATAAAAGCAAATAAATTATTATAAATCTATTACCTACTAAAATTACTTATAAGATCTTTCTGAAATTGATGACATATGATTTTTTCAGATTTCTTTTTTTAAATGGCACACAATATTTTAAGACTATGGATAATGTACTTTGGTTTTCTTACTCTGAGGTGAGCCTGTATAGCATAGAATAAAGAATTTCAGTTACCCAATGATTCTAAGGACAAGTTCCAGCATCTATGTGGAATTTGCCAATAGGATGACAAAAATAAGTCCTGTGGGTCCCTAATGAAATGTCATCTGAAATGTATGTTTATAAAAGGCTTAATGGGTTTCTTGAGAGAAAATATTTTCAGGGAAGTGTTCCTTATAGATCCCTCCCCACCTTTAACTGCAATGTAAAAGGTAAACACAATTAAACTGATATGAACAGATTGTAACAGTAATAACTATTTCAAAAGAAAAGAAAGTCCAGAGAAAACTGAACTTCATTTTGTACAGAAATGAATGAGTGTTTTCAAGGGAGAATGAAACAGAAAGAAAGAGACAAACAGGAGCTTACAAAATCAAGGAAGTAAAAAATAACAAAGGGTTAGTCACTGAATGACTAGGGCAGCTGTGTCTGCTAGATGGCAGCTACCAAAACTAGGAGACTCTCCGAGGGCTGAGAATCAACACCCCCACCTTACCCCACCTCCGTAAGTGACCTGCTGGTTTGGAGGACTGGCTAAATTAATAGCAACTAAGGTACATAAAGCAACTAAATGCTTGTATTGTTTTGATTTTGCAGGCCTGGGGCCAGCAATCTGAACATCTCTTGGGAGGATGACAGTATGCAATGTAGCAAATATAGTGGATTTCCTTTTGTCTTGTCTTTGAGGCCCAATATTGCTTGTAATGTTTTGCTTTATTCAGTATTCTGTTTTGGTTGGTTTTGTTTATGGTTTGATTTTGCTATACCTGATGGAATGGACAACTATTATGAAGATAATAAGATATACTATAGTAGCTACTGTTTTCCTAGTATCCTGCTTTGAAGTTCTGCACCAATTCCACTGCTTTATTTTGATTGACTTTGTTCTGTTTTGTTTTGTTGGATTTTACTATCTTTAAAATACAATTAAAAAAAACAAAGAAAGAAAAGAAAATAAGAGTGTCCTTATCCTCAGGTGTTGGTTAGAAAACATAGTAAAAGTTTTTGATAGTTACATGTGCCACTTCTCTTTCACTATAACAAATACCTGAGGCAGGTTACTTTTCTAAAGAAAATGAAGTTATTAAGATTACTAAAATAAAGTCATTATGTTACTAAGGTGGGAGGTACTGAGACATGGTGCTAGCACTGGCTCAGTTCTGGTGGCAGCCCTGTTGGAAGAGTAATGAAACAGCACAGGACATCATACAGGAAGAGAAAGAGCAATGTGTCTATGTCTTGTTTCTATCCCTTTTTTAATCAAGCCACCAGGATTTAATCATGGGGATTTCACTCTAGCTACTTATTTAAATCTAATGACTTTATAAGCCTCCTCCTCTGAAACAGACATTAAGTTTCCACCTTCTTAATAAAAATAATATATAACTCTCTGGTTATTAAACCTCCTCATAAATATGAAGACAAGTCAAATTTAAATCACAACAGCAGACATTTCTCAGAGAAGGATTTTAAGGGAGGCTAAGATCATCTTGGGCTGTTACTTTGAATTATTGAAAATTTAATACTGTATATACCAATTTTGAGACCTAGTCAAGTGAAAGAGTCAGAATAGCCTGCTGAGAGTTTGTCACCAAACTCCTGCACTGTTTAAAATATGAATGGAGAACAGTATTGTGATTTCTGGTATTTGGGGAATGCTGGATCTGGTACCTAATGCATGCATGGTAAGTCTGGAGTGAAGAAGTTTACTAAAGAGCCTGTGGCATGGAGTTTGAAGAGTGCTTTGAACATAGTCTGCTTTTCTACAGCTTCCAGTCATATTTTCTATAAACCTAGAAGAGGTCCAGATGAAAGAATTCAGGCTTAACCTAACTTGAAAAGTAGCTGCCCAACAACACTAGAATTAGACTAATCAGAGTCTCTGTGGAGTGTCTTCCAGAGGCCAAGGGCAGAAACCATAGTCATAAAGGTCTAGCTGAGATCTATACTGCTTACACCCTGGAACTGCCAATGGGGATTCTTAATAGGAGAACTTTTAAGAACTTTCAACAGAAAATCATCAGCATTTGGAGTTGGTCACACCAGTGGATTCCAATATGAGATAAGTGAGCCCATCAATAAGAAGTGTTGTATGCCTTAACACACCTTTGTTATCCAAACCCCACTCTCATATCCAATTATGAAAAGGTCAGAAGTTGTATAGTGAATGAGTAAAAAGATTGGAAAAAATTAAAATAAAGAGACAGAAGTATGGTGCATAAACTAACAATATCCTCCTTCATAGGTCTGGTTTTCCTGCACAGGAATAACCTGGAGAAGAGGAAATTTACATCTGGTGAGAGCTTGACAGTTTTCTATCAGGCTGTGCTCTCCATCCTTTGAAAAAGTGACAGACACTATTTATTAATTCCTGAGAATGACTGAAAAAGCCTTGGCAAACTCAGGAGCAGAAGGAACAATTTGACAGACTAAGTTGAAAGAAGCATTTAGGGAAAAGTTTATCTATGGTAATGTCTATTTGAATCTTGCCAGTGCTATATAAAATGGTTACAAAAGCATCATAAATAACAATAAAATTTTTCAAGTTGTGGAAATGTTACAAAGAACGAAAAGAAGTTTATGCACCAAAAGATTAAACAAAATTAATTCTGGAACACTTTTGGTGAAATACAACAGAAAATTTCATCAAAGGAGGCATATTTTGAGAAAATGTACTCTATTATAAGAAAATATTTGTTTATAATAGTTCTGTTTTCATTGAGTTTACATCTGTATAAATGCAAAATATAAGGCTCAGTCATTAAAGATTTCAAAAATAACTTTAACTTAAATCATATGAAATAAACCACATGTAAATCTGATTTAAAATTTCAGAGGAATTTTACATTGGATGACTGAATAGAAATGTCAGCTTTTTTTTTTCATCTGTAGCTTGAAGGGTAATTAGGTTATTTAAGCACAGTAAAATTCTCCTAAATCAGGAATATAAAAGCTGAATATAAAAGAGCGTAGGTTTCTCTAGTTCTCCAGAGGAGAATACTGAGTAGGTTGTGCAACTCCTAAAAGCCAAGAAAGAGGTAAAGCTGTGCTGCACTCTGGAAAACCTTAACTTTCAAAAAGCAGGGACACAAAGAAACCTGAGGCTCTGAAGAGTAGACTTGTGTCTTTCCTGGAATTCAAGCCTGGGTCACTGAGACCCTTAAAGAGAAGAACATGTCTATATTTGACTGTGAGGCCAGCAGACTTTCTGGATGATACATAACTGAGGTGGTGATCATAGTACTAGTTGCAATAATAGTACTAACAAGCATTTTTGAGCAATATGCTAAAGAATTTAAATGCATTTTCTTACTCCTTCTTACAGTGCTGTAAGAGGTGTACTGTATCTCAGTTTGACAGATAGGAACCTGAGAACTGGGGACAACTGAATCGAATTTCTCATATCTTATGGCTAGTAAGTGGTGAATCATAGTTTTAGGCCTGTTCTGTCTTATACCAAAATTCATACTGATACACTGTACTGGTACATTCATTTTTAACTCATTTAACAAAATTTATTATGTATCTCTAATGTCCATTACTGTCACAGAGAGAGAGTAAAAAGATAGCAACTGTGGAAAATGAAGCTGCATTTAAGATGTTTGGATGATGCTATTAGTAAGACTCATGAAAAGAATTGGAAAATAATTTACTGGGTTAATCTATTGCTATCACCCTCCTTGTGGTTTAGCTTGCTCTGACTTGAATTTTCTTCCTCCCCACGCACACTCCTTTATCTACCGTGTGATCTAACTGCAATGTTTCTCATCAGTTTATTCACTGAATCTTCCTCATGTTTCATCATAGGGTTCAAAGAAGATAATCAAAGATTATAACTCAAAGAAATTTTTCTAATTTTGAGACAGGGCCTCACTAAGTCCCAAAGTTGCCAAGACTGGGCTCAGCATTGTGCCCTTAGTGCATTGGCCTCCAAGAGTGCTGGAATTATAGGAGCACATTACTATACCTAACTAGAAAGTAGGATTTTTTAGAAATTTTGTTGCACTATAATCAAAGTGGTAACTGTCTTACACTCCATACAATCAAAGCATAACTCTACACTCTAGATTATCAACATTTCTTTGACATTTGAAAAAATGGATGCTCAAAAAGTATCTTACTTAAGGTCACAAGGCTGGTAAAATGAGAAACTGCAGGAACCCAAGAATAAAACAAAGTCTGCCTGACTCCCAAGCATTGTTTCCACTGCATGAAAAAAAAAATGAGTCATAGAGAGTTTGTGTTCAAGTTTATAGAAGGCCAAGAAAGTATCATGAAGGGGAATATCAAACTAAGGTCATACTCCTAAATGTAAAAATAATTATAAAGTATTGGAAGTTTTATGAAGAGCAAACAATAGGCTGAGAATTCATCTCCAATCAGATGACAGTGAGGTCACAACAAGGAACACCTGTACTACTAATGTTATGATTATTATTTATGGTTTATAATAATGATAAATATAGCTGATCTCAATAGTAACTTCTTACTTCCACATTCTAAAATAAAGGGACCCCCATGGGTATGTAGCTAGATAGTATAGTTACTTCTCTATGTAATACTTTTAGTTTTATCTGAATCCAAAAACAAACACAGGATCTAGGTAGGGTGTGGGTACTGGTCCAGATAACTCGAAGTATTAACAAGTAGGAAGCATAAACCAATGACACACAAAGAGGACACGTAATCTGTAAAGCCAGATCCCAGTCAAGTCTAGCAACATTAACAGATTAACAAAGGACACAAATTGGAGATAACCTACTAGAGAGGAAATGTTTAAAATAGAGTAAAAAAGACCAATGAAATGCCCAGAGCCTGTTAAGCAGTCTCAATGAGCCTCACACATGCAACTGACTGAGTTTTCTTAGAACAGCAAATTTTGTTTTCCCTCCTCCAGGTGTAATGGGAAGAATGCCCACTGCTTCTGAGGATACATAGACAGGGGTACTATTGCAGCAGTTCAACTCCGACATGTAAATCATTAGCCACCCAATAAAATCAGCTATCATGTAGATGATAACAAATGATTTTCTGTAACTAAAATCAAATTACTGCACTTGTGAATAATGTCTTTCCTTAAAATTTATTTGGTGTGGGAAGGGGACATTGAAGATTAAACTTAGGTCCTTAAGAATGTTAGGAAAGTAGACTACCTCTAAGCTATATCTAGACTACTGCTAAGCCATTAAACCAAAATTTTTTGGCTATAACATTTAAAAAATACACAAATTGAGCCAGGTGTGGTGGCCCATGCATTTAATCCCAGTACTTAGGAGGTTGAGGCAGGAGGATTGCTGTGAGTTCAAGGCCAGCCTGGGCTACAAAGTGAGTTCAAGGCCTAAACTGCATAGTGAGGCCCTGCCTCAAGAACACAATAAATAAATAAATAAATAAATAAATAAATAAATAAATAAATAAAAAATAAATAAATAAATATTTAAAATGTACAAATAAAAGGCCTTATAGCATAATTTTTCAAAATGAATCTACCATACAACTAATACCAAGCCAAGAAATGAAGAAGTTATCAAAACTCTATGTCAATTATTACCTTCCCCTTGATAATCATTATCTCAGTTTCTAATATAGCATATTATTTGTCTTTCAACAGTATGCAAATGGAGTCATGCAAATTGTACTATTTGGTGCCTAACTTTTTCCATTCTACATTATGTTTCAGAGTATTACCAGTGTATTGAGTATAGTAATGCTTTCTTCTCAAGTTTAGATTCTTTCTTTCTGAGTATAGTTTATTCTTTCTTCTTGGTACTTAATATTCTATTCTATGATGATACTATAATTTAGCTAGACATTGCATTATTAATGGTTATCATTTTTAACAATTTTAATACAAATGGATACTTTAGCATTCATTCTTGTACATTTATTTTTAGTATATCCTTTAAAGAAAAACTATTGAGCTCAGTTTTAATGAGTACTCTCAAATAGTTCTCCAAATTGGTTTTGTACAATCTGCCACTGTATCCGGCTGTATTTGAAGATGTCAATTGGTCCACATTGCCACCAATATTTGTTATTTCTAGTAATTTCAATGTAAGTGCTTCTGCTTTGTGCTATCCAATAAAATGCAAGATATTGCATCACATTTGAAGTATTTGGGATATAATCATTCAAAAAGCACATTCACTATCTGAAATTCAAATGTAGTATATGTAGGAGCCCTACACTTTATTTGCTAACTTTTTTTACTCTAGCATTAATTAGAGATATCTCACTGTGGTTTTAATATACATTTCCCTGATAATTAGTGGGGTGAAAAAATTATGAGTATTTTGGTCATTTAGATATCCTATTTTGTGATCCGTTCAAGTCTTTTATTCATTTTTTATTATGGTTTCCAATCTTTTTGTACTGATTTCTAAGAGTTTTTCAATATTTTCTATTTATATTCTTTGTAAGATAAACAGGTTGCAAATCTTTTCTCCCACCCTATTCTTTGTGCAATCTCATAAAATTATCTTTTTGATGAGAAAACTTTATGTTTTTAAGATAGTAAAATTTCCTAATCTCTTCCTTTACAGATAATGGTTTATGCCTTATATAATAAATTTTTTCCTTACCTAGGAACAAACAGATCTGACCTTGAACTGAACAATAGAAAGTTTTGGAAGGAGGAACTCCAGGGAGGAGGTAATATAACTGAAATGTAATTTGATGTCTTTAACTTTTGGTAAATTTATTGATAGATCAGGGAAAATGTAAGACAGATAAGAAGACATTAGACATTACTATGTTGATAATTTATGCACCAGAAGAAGTAAGGCATGAAGTCCAGGGCTTATGAAACACGAATGAAAAACTAACAGGAGCATCTCTACAGTGAGTCCAGACAACTCATACAAGAGATTCTCTTTTACTTTCTTTCTCTCCCTCCCTCTCTCTCTCTCTTTCTCTCTCCCTCCCTCTCTCTCTCTCCCTCTCTTATTCTCTCACATTCTCTCTTACTTGCTCACTTTCTCTGCCTCTGCCACTACACATACAATAAGTATAAAAATAAAAATCACACTAAAATATGGATTAATGCATGTAAGTAGCTAAAAGATTTGTCAGTGCATTCCTCTGAGAAATAATCATGGACACTTGGCTAAATCAGATTATTATTTAAAAACAAAAGCCCTAGCAATCATATAAATTTATATAACATTTCTTATTTTAAAAATCACAAGCATCTTACTTTTTGTTTTTTCCTTTAAATATCATTGCAAGAAATCATACCTTGTTCAACCTTTAAACAAAACTACTTTTCTAAATTTTATTTTAATCAGTGCACATTTATAGTACATAATCATTACATTCATTATGAGGAGCTAATATATGTACATGCTACATCTTATTTTTTCACTCTCTTCTCCTGCATCCCTTTCTCTTTCTACCCCCTCTTCGTTTCTTGGTCCTTTTTCTCTTTTGCAAAGATTTAGCTCTCTGTTTCCTATAATCTATTCTTCTAGATTTTAAATTAAATATTTTTGCTGCATGTTTCCTGCAGTTTAACATTACTTGTTATTAGGGTTTGTGTCTATGGGACCATGCATGTTCTTTTCACAGGTGACTTGACCTAGAATGTCTGGCGCTAGGATTGAGGGTGTGTGATTACAAAATTGATCTACTGATTGATTTAGCATTGTTCTGGGTAGGATTAAGGGTTCCCCCTGGCGGTGAGTGCTATTCACCCTAAAGATGGGTACACTGAGCAAGATATAAGGCATAGAAAGAGAGTTGCTTTCCTTACTGGTAACTTGCTGCTGGCTGACTTCCGCCTGCCATGAACTGTTTCTGCTCTGTGATGCTTTTCTGCTATGTCACCTTGCCTTGGAACCAGCCAGTTATAGACTAACCATCTACAAATTGTGAGCTAAATAAACCTTTCCTCCTTTAACTTTGAGTGTTGGATATTCTGTCTCAGCAATGAGAAAAAAGTAACTAAGAAACTGATAAAAGCTAATATTTCATGTATAGTAGTTTTTCTAAATGTATAATAGACTAAAGGTAGAGGGAAGATAGAGAATTTGCGGATATTATATGGAGCTTGATTACTTTAAACTATCCCTCATCAAAGTTTCTTAAAAGCTATTATAGTTTGAATGTGTCCCCTAAAATTCTTGTGTTAGGAAAGCAATACCCCATGTTATATTGTTTGGAGGTAAAGCCTAATTGATATTGTTTATAAGTCACCGGAGCCCCATCCTGGTGAATGGATTAACACTGTGTCTTGTTTACTTTTCTCTCATTACTGAGTCAAAATACCTGACACCTGAATTAAGAAAGGAAAGGTTTATTTATCTCACAGTTTGTGGAGGTTTCAGTCCATAATTAGCTGGCTCCAAGGCAAGGTGGTATGGCACCAAGGTAAAACTTCAAGGTGGCAGAAGACAAAAAGGCAGGGGTAAACCTCTTTTTTACCCTTATATTGTAAGCTGGCTATCCCTGTTAGGGCAGGTGTAACATCCCCATGCCCTCTTCTTGCACAAGATGAGGAGGTTTACAAAATGAGAACCCTGGTCCCCTGCTGAGTCTCTTCATTAAACTTTTAAACTTCTGAAGCTGACACAATGTATCAGCCATTGCAGTCCACCCCTTGTCAACTTGGCAACCAGACACATTTCTTTAAACTAATTTCCAGATATAGAGACATGCTTATTCATATCATTTCACAACTTGAACATTGTAACACAGGTTTAACAATTCTTAAGAACCAGTATTACCACTATCAACATTATATATCATTGCAATCATAATACAAACTATAGCAAAGGTTTTCACCAGCACTATGATCTTGGACTTTCCTGTCCACAAAACTCTGAATCAGTAAAATGATGTTCTTTGTAAACTACCTACTCTCAGGTACATACTATTAGAGCAACACAAACAGACTAAGACAAATGTATGGTTACATGTATAGTTCAAAATTAAGATATCTTTCTTAAGAGGAATAAATTAAAAAGTAATAGAATCCGAAAATTTCAAGAGGATAGGGACATTATTTATTATGAAGTAGTCTATCTTTTTACTCTACATGTTACAAAGGGATAAGGCATTAACAAAGTTGTGCTTGCCAACTTTCCATCACTAGAACAAATGGCTAATTCAGATCAAAGAACAAAACACAGTGACAGAAAAAAGTTATATCCTGTGCCTTCCAATATTTCCCTAGCTAATTTAAAGAGCTTGTTAACTATTTTACTGTTTTTTTTTAATTTTAAAAAGGTTTTGATCTTGTAAAAATATGATAGTAATATAAATCAAATTACTGCTGTCCTGTGTCAAGTAATACTCAGTGACTTGAGATTTTCATTTATCATTGGCCAACATTCATGTTGGTTAACTTGGTTTGAGTTCTAGAATTCTTTAGATTTTATGTGATGGTGCCACAAAATATTCCCATTAATTGAATCATACATATTTGAAATCTATGCAGCCAATTATTGTCTGTTGTCAGTTTGGTTAGCTAGAATTCAATGAGACCAAGTCTTGTGGAAGTCAAATAGAAAACATTAAGATGTCATCAAGTTTATAACAGATTTCCAAAGTACTACAATGTTCTGGCTTTATCCAATGACAAGGAATCTGCAAACAGAAGTTAGAACACTTATTTGCACATTAACTGCCCAGAACATTTAGTGTCTGGCATGACCTGTCTTCCCTTTGGTCTGAAATGTACACTGAGTGTGTAGTTTCAGGATGCTGGCTATATGGATTTCTGATCAAAAGCTAGAATGTCTTGTAACAGGTATTTGACCTCCGTTTGGCCTATTTTGTTGTTGTTGTTGTTGTTGAAGCTGTTGCTGCTGCTGCTGCTGCAATTGCTTTTCTTCTTTCTCCTGATCATATCCAGCTGTTGCACTAATATTGTGGATTGATCAGTTGTTTCTATGAAAAAGTATCTGAGAGTTCATATTTATCCCAAGCATTTTTTGTACATGAATAAATAATATTTTCCATATGTTTATTACTACTTTAAATATGTAAGTATATTGTTAATATTCATAAAGTAGTGATTTAGTTTTAAAGTTTTAACAGTCATAGCAGAAAATTATCATGTGTTATGGTCGGGATGCAAAATGTCCCCTCAAATGCTCATTATGTGAGTTTGGTTGGCACCTGATGGGCTTTTGGAGATGATTGAATAATGAGGTCTCTACTCTCACCAACAGACTTATTGAGAGGTTGAGCCTACTTGGATAAGGTAAGTCACTGGGGTATGATTTTGAATGTTACATCTTGTCCCCATTCCCATCCAGGCTCTTTTTCTCTCTTTGCTTTTCTGCTGCCTGAAAATGAGCAGCTTTCCCCTTTCACCTTGATGTTCTGCCTTATCTCAGTATTGCAGCAATGGAACCACCCTAGGACGGACTGAAATTATGACTATCAGCCAAAATAAATCTATCCTCCTTTAAGTTCTTTACCTTTTTTATCACAGTGAAGGAAAGCTAACAAATATATCATGATTTGCTTATCCTTTTTTATAAAGACAGACTTTTTTTGTATTATTTTAAACAAAAGGAAAACAAGAAATCAAACATAATAATTTCACCCCAACCAACAGAACAGCAACAATCATCAGCATATTGGATATTCCTGAAAATTATTTAAGACAAAAAATAGATATGAAACATTATCTAACTAATCATTAACACAATTGTATTCAAATGAACATTTCACATTAAAAATAAAATCTGAAGGTGACCCTGAAAAATTTACATTTTACTCAAAATTCTTTTTCTCTGACTGTCACAACTAATTTTTTATATACATAGATTTTGTTTCAAATGACATGATACTCTACCCAGAGGATCCCAAGAACTCCAAGCCTGTCTTTTTGTGACAGCAATGTATTGAGGTCTCCCAATACAGTTGTATTAAAGCTTACTTGATTTTTCATGTCGATTAATAATTGTTTTATATGACTGAGTGGACTAGTATTTGTTGCTTTATTATCTTTTCCTCTTAGATTGTTCCCTTACCAATATATAATGACCTTCTTTGTCTCTGTTAATAAGTGTTGACTTAAAATTAACTTTATCTGCAAATAGAATAGCTACCTCTGCTTTTTTCTGGACTCCTGTTGATGGAGTATTGTTTTCCATCCTTTAACTTTCAGTCTATGAGTATCTTTTTGAATTAAATGTGTTTCTTGTATACAGCATATTGTTAGATCTTGCTTCTTGATCCATTCTGCCAGTC
Source organism: Dasyprocta punctata (assembly GCA_004363535.1). Lineage (NCBI taxonomy): Eukaryota > Metazoa > Chordata > Mammalia > Rodentia > Dasyproctidae > Dasyprocta > Dasyprocta punctata. The sequence goes on along the minus strand of RJWM01007984.1, from coordinate 53,147 downwards.
TATGTTTTTTAACTAATGAATTAAGACCACTAACATTGATGGTTAAAACTGCTACGTATTGACTTATCTTTATCATGTTGTTTTCTTTTTCCCTGGTGGATTCCTTCTATTGGGGTTCGTGGAGCTGTAGTACTTATCATCCCTTTCTAAAATGTCCTTCAAAATATTTTAGAGTGCTAGTTTAGTGGTCATGAATTTCCTCAACTGTTCATTATCATGAAAGTATTTTGTTTCTCCCTCTATTTTGAAAGATAGTTTTGTGGGATACATCAATCTGGGTCAAAAACTGTTTTCTTTTAGAACTTGGAGTATTTCACTCCAAGCTCTCCTTGACTTGAGAGTTTGTGCTGAGAAGTCCACTGTAATTCTGATGGGCTTTCCTTTATAGGTGATTTGTTTCTTTTCCCTAACAGCTTTTAAAATTTTATTCTTGTGTTGAATTTCTGGAATCTTGACTATAATATGCCTGGAAGTAGATTTTTTTTTTTATCATTGCTAATTGGAGTTCTATATGCCTCACTCATTTGTATGTTAAATTCTTTTTCTCTGCCAGGAAAATTTTCTGACACGATGTCTGTAAGGATGTTTTTAATGTCATTTGTAGTATCTCCTGCTTGTTCACTGACTCCAATTAATCTTAAGTTATTTTCTTTGTCCCATCAAGCAACTACTGGATTTATACCTCATGATCCCTTGCTAGTTTTGAAGAATCTTTCTTTTCCTGGTCAATAACTATGAGTCTGTCTTCAATATCTGAGATCCTGTCCTCACATTGGCTTAATCTGCTTTGAATACTTTCAGTAGAGTTTCTGTTCTCCTGGATATCTGCTTAAATCTGTTTTATGGAATCCATTTGCTTCCCATGTTGTCCTTCCATAATTTGCTGAAGCTTGTTTATTTTTTTTGTCTGCATTTGCCCTAACATCACTAAGCATGGTGTATATTTTGGTAATCTCTGTGGTTATTTGAGAGATTATTTCTGATTTCATTTTATCGAAAGCCTCATTCAACTGCTTTGTTACCACTTCTAAGAAACCTTGTAGGGGGCTTTCAGATTTTCCAGCCTCATTGCCCCCTGGGTTTGCTTTTGGTGAACTGGGTTTCTGGGGTTGTGACCTGTTTAAATGTCTTCTCATTTCTTTTCTTTTTCAGTTTAATTCCTAGACTGATACCTGTTAGTTGCCTGCAGTGGGTTACTTTAATGGCGGTATTAAGGACTTCCACGTGATGAACACTTCCCAGAGATATCTTCCAGGTATAACTGGTTTCTGGGCTCTAAGTCTATTGGAAAATCCCACCTCCTCAGTTTGTCAGAGACGAGAAACCACTGCTTGCCTAGCCCAGTCCCTAGTTCCTTGGCACCACACCCCAGCCCTCTCTGCGACCCCCAGTCAAGCCCAGTCCTGGACCATCAAGGCCAAAGCTATCCGGTTCAATCGAGTCAGTTCTGGCTGCAGTGGCACCCACAGCACCAAACACAACCAACAAAACAATAAACTAATCCAACCTCCGATTTACAACACCCAACTGTATAAACCGAATTTATATCCATACAGCAGGATGCAAAACAATCATATACACTACTTAGGTTCACAAAACGTCAATTCTGTCCCCAAGAGTGAGGACCCAAAATGAATTTAAGAAAAAGCAGAGAAGTGGGAAAAGGGTAAAGAGACTGCAAGGAGGTTGGAGAACAAAGATGGGTCCACCAACTCAGGGACACCATTGCAGAAGACTGAGGGAAAAGAAAGCCAAAAGAGACAGAAAAGAGAACAGAACAATACCAAATCCAAAAGGAGGGCAGAAACCACAGTCACACTAACAAAAAAAAAAAAGTTCACCTCCAGGGTTCTCTCTGGATACACTGGTAAACAGCCTGTGGGGACAGCAACCCAAATCGTGGCACTGTATACCCACAAGCCAGCAACTGTTTGTGGACAGAGTAACAGCCAATCTTAGCAGGCCTGCCCTGAGAGCAGCCTCCTCAGGCTTGCAGAGATCCAAGCAGTCTCGTGGGTCTGCACCCAGCTAGGAACCACTGGGAGAAACCAGCAACAGTTTTAGCCCCAGGCATATGTGGCCCGACTCCAGGGTGACTTACAGCAAATCATTGTCCTGTGGGAGGACCAAGCCCTCTGCACTCACAGTCTCCCGCACCCACCCCTCTTCTCCTCAGAGGAACAGCTCCGCAGAGGTCCCAGGGTCGCCAGCTGCCACCAACACCGTGACAGTGCACCGCCAGACTCCAACAGCTCCCCTTGAACAGTGAGACTGGCCCCAGGCAAAGGCTTGGCCAGCAACCACCTTCTTCTTAATTGAATTTTTTTCTTTTCGCTCTCTCTGTGGGATTCGATTCAGACTTTAGGCTCTTCCTGAGTCCAAGGAACCCATCTCCCTCCTTTTTGCCTTCCTCAAGATGGTGTGTTCCCATGTCTAGAGGGTGTCTCTCAGAGAGGCTGTTTTCCCTGCATCCTACTACTCCGCCATTTTCCTGGAAGTCCCCTGTTTATCTTTTAAGTAACTGATTCTTAAAATTTTTTGTATACTTCCAAAGATTCTGAAACTTGTATTACTATGGTTAGTTTGTGTCACCTCAAAAGTCATATAAAATAAACATAATGATAAGAAGCTTATAGTAATATTTGGAAGCATAGCATCCAGAAAAAATGTTAAAGTATTACTTATAATGATTATGTTAGCCTCGTATAAGATTATATTTGATTCTGTAGTCTGTTGTTTTAGCCAAAAGTTTCAACAAGTAGCACATTGCTCTGAACATGAATCTAAACTAACCAAGCAACCTAAGTTGACATTCATCCCAAGAGCCTCTATACATACCTCCATATTTTTCAATCTCTTAACAAATGTTCATGATACAAATGGAACAGTTCTCGTGATTCAAATAGGTTCAAAAGTTGTATCAGAAAATTATCATTAAAAAGCTGGAATTTTGTCAAGTGAGAAGTGAAATATATGAATTACATCTTAAATATAGATAGGTATGCAATAATATATAAAACAATATTGTAACAATAATGATTCAATTTGGTAAGTTAACCAAACTTTATATTTGAAAAATAAAAAGATGCTTCATTAAATAAAGTAGATATACAATATTTTCAGTATGTGCTCACTCTGGCAGCACATATACTAAAATATTTTTAGTATGAGGATCCATCTCAAAAGCTAGGGCAAAACATGCTTGAGAGATTCAAGAAGGTAAGCAATATGATTGCAAGGAAGACATGGAATTTGGCAAATTTACCCCCACTATTTCACCTAGGCTAATATGTTATAGCCCATAATGACTTTACAAAGCATTCTATGTTAAAGTAGCTGAAAAAACCAGAATTATTTCAGATCAGAAATATCCTTTTACCTCCTTTAAAGTATACAGGTAATGTTAATGTTATGGAAGAGAAACCTATTTGTTTTAAGGTCAGTGAGAAATCTGTTCACCATTAAAATCAGCTATTTGGAGTTAGAAAAAAGTAATCAACAACTAAAATATATAGTGAAGGAGATGTGTGGAGGAAGAAATAATCAGAAAGAAACATTTTTTAAAAAAACAGCAAAACTTAACTTTGAAGCACAAAGTGGAGGAAAAAATTTTAACTGGGAATTTTGAAGGATCTTTGATCCTTGACTCGGTATTTATCAAATTTGTCAGAGATCTCTACACAATCTTCAGTGTATGTGGTGAAATAAATTTATCGACATTACAGTGACTAGCAAAAAGTATGCTAAAAGTATGCCAATCTGTTACAGAGAGACACAGAAATTTAAAAAATCGTTAAGAAATTTACCTTCCCATAGTATACATTGCTCCCTATAGAGGAAGACCTAAGAAGGACAGGCAACTCAAGTGAGTTCTATAAAGAGTTTATTACAAGACATAATAAAAAAATACAAATCCATCACAACTATTTAATGAAAGAACATAATATAAGAAAGACAACTCATGTAGCATACATAAGTATGGACTTAAAAAACTCTGGTAGAATTTTATAAACAGTTTATTTCATATAAAAATGTGAATTTTTATATGAATTAAACTAGTTTATGAACTAAGCCATTACATGTTAAGCTGTTAAAATATAACTTTATATGAATTAAACTGTTTGTAAAATTCATGTGGAATTTAGAACAACTTACAATAGCCAAAGAAACACTGCAAAAGGAGAACAAAACTGGATGAAAAAGTACTTAATTTTATGACACATAAATCTACAATATCTAAAACACTGTACTGAGAAAATTCATACAGATAAATATATCAAAGGTATATAATAGTGTCCAAAAATAAACTCATACATACTCAATTCAACTTTGACAATGATGCAGAATATTTCAGTGCACAAATGATAGCCTTCTCGAAAAATGGTTATGGGGTTATTGTATAAGCTGTATTTTAAAGTAAAATATACATAAACAAACAACAAACAACAAACACTGCATTTCATATTTGCATCCAACGCAAAAAAGTAACTCAAAATTGACCATTGGGCTAAATATAAAATTTTAAGTTATAAAACTTCAAAATAAAAAGAACTGGAAAAAGTCTTTATGACTATTACACAAATCTTTTCTAGTCAAAAGTGCAATTTATGAAAGAACAAATTGATACTTTAAAGTTATCAAGATCAAACATTTTTGCTCTTTAAATATCACTGCTACAACTATGAAAAGGTAGGACCAAAACCAGAGAAAAGCATCTGCAAAAAAATGAACAATAAAAAATAAAATACATTTATTCCATATGTATATATAGAACATTCAAAACTCGACAATAAAAAGGCAAACTCAATTAAAAATTAAAATTGGAAAAATATTTGAATAGAAAATTCACCAAAGATATATGGTTATTGTAAGGAAGGAAAACTTTCCTACAACTGCTTAGTTCATTTACTGGATCTGTGAATTAATGTAACAAAAGATTAGCAGTAGAATAAAGGCCTACGTGTTTTCATTGATGTATTTTATGTCCCCAAGAACTTCACAGAAAATAGGTAAAAACCTAGAGGTAGTCAGATCCAGAGATTTAGCTATCATTTTAATAAAGGGTAATAAATTGCAAAGGAGTAAGTAAGCAAAGGAATAAAGTGTTTATGACTCTTCAAGTAGATAGACTAGGAGATGCATGGCAGATAAGAATTGTTCAGTAAGATAAAATAAAATGAACTCTGTAGAACTCTAGAGCTGGGGATGACTTATCTGCAGGAACAAATCATATTTGATCTAAATCAAGCATGAAAGTGTAATAAAGATTTAGCCTTTAAGAGTATTTTTGCTATATTATAGACAATTGAGGCAGATAATACAATTAATAATAAATCAGCGTCAAACTATTAAAAAAGGATTTATTATACAGATAAGAATCATTAGGGTCATTCTCCTCTTTCAGTCACAGAAAATAAAATCCCTTTTAGTACATGGGCTGCTGAAGCTAGTAGTAATAACCCTTTAAAAATGGAAATTTTTGTCACTTTTGTAACAGGAACATTGTCCTTGTTTTAAACATTTAATCTCTCCAACCATCACTTAACACCACATTTAAGTACTAACTATCCCTGGCATCAGTGGGCTGGTGTTATTTCAACCAACCAATACTTACGTGCATAAGATACATTCATACATCTGTTTATTTGTTTCACATTGACATTTTTTATTCAGAACATTGTACTCACCTTTCATGTTTGTTTCTAGTAAAATCAAAAAATAAGTGTGGGTTATTTTCTTTTATTAATTCATATTTATTTTATTTGTGAAAAATAACCTATAGTTTTGTGTTACAATCTATAAAAACTTCTATTATAAGTACATCAGTTATAAGTTTTAAACTTCCCCAGAACTCAATGGTATTCTCTTACAATACAAAATGGAGATGTTTGGGACACAGACTGAATAGGAAGAAGTGCCAGAAGATTTCCAAGAGAAAAACCTGAAAAAGGGAAAAACATTAGCAGATCAGAGAAGAGAAGTCCGTGCTCTAAAATGGAAAGACAGAAAAGACATATACTTGTCAACTATTCACAATGCAGAAATAATAGAACTTGAAAGTGGAAATGAAACTAAAACATTTCCAGTAGTGGTCAATGATTCCAATAATTCTATGGGCAGTGCTGACAGAGTTGACCAACATCTAACAAACCATCCTGCAAATGGCAAGGAAAAATATAACATATTTATGTGCCTGCTGGACCAAACAATATGGAACTCATTCATTATTTATTCAAAATGAGGGAATTCAGGAAGCCATTTACAAATTAGATTAGGTCCAATAGATCATGCCAACCAGGACACCATCATCAATGTCTTCACCATTATGTTTAGTGGGCAGATATTTTATTGAAATTGCACCACTCACAGGAAAAAAAAGAAAGATCACATGTCAGGGCAAAATGAATTGTTCAAAGAAAATAATGCATAAAGAATTTGAAAAGAGACTAAATACTACTGTTCAGATTGTAATATTGCATTGTGTATTTTATGTACAGTGACAGAAAGTAGATTAGTGTGTGCCTGGAAAAATAACAGGGACCTACAGGCAGGACCTAGAGGTGTCTAGTAGATAATGAGGATGAAGCTTGACATCTCTGCCTTTTTTGTTTTATCTCCTTTATTATTAAAATATTGAGACAGATTCCTGCTTAGCTCTGCACATAGACATGTTAATCACATTTAAAAAAAAGGCTCCATTACAAAGCTTACTAGTCCTAAATTGTTCTTGCCTACCTCATTTCTCTTCAAAACTGAGACACCAAGGTAAAAGAAACTAAAATAATTTTCAAGACTTGCAGGAATATTCAATTGCTTGCTTTTACAATGTCTATTACCACACCCCCTGGAAAGATACCTAGAAATCTCTAGCCATTGTCTTAAACTCCAGTCACCTGAGAGTCTAGGACTAGCAAGGCCTCAAGACAACCCTATCTTGGGGTCCCTTCTTAACTGGGAGCAATTACGCTATGAAAGGAACCAAGGTTCCCCCTATACAAAAGCAGTCATGTCGGGAGAACCAAATTGTCCTTCAAACTGTAATAATTCCCCTGGAGTTAGGAAACCAACACTGAGATAATGACCCACCAGACTCTAGCCCACCACAGCACCATATAAAATGGGGCCCCGTCTTTATTTAAAGTCCATTCTGATCCTCTTCATCAGACCTGTGTCCACATCAGTTCCTCTGGCTGAGGTACATTCCCTACTTCTTTTAAGTTCCTTTGTTCAAGGACTGGCTTTGTCAAAGCCAATTCCAACTACTTCAGCTTTCAGCAGTTCAAATACAAGTCCCTTACTATTTTCTCTTACTTGCCAATTAAAACTTTTACCTGTAAATTTGTGCTTATTGCCTCAATCCCTGAAGCAGGGACCTTCACTAGCAGATGAGAGGAAAGGAAAAGGAGGAACATATGGAGGGAGGAATTTTAAGGAATTGGAAGAAAAATTTCATGGGTAAAGAACAGTTTTACTGTATCAATTGCAATGATATTTTATGGGCACACATACATATCAAAATACCAATTATATGTATAGTGTATTATACGTCAATTAACCCTCAATTATTAAAAGAAATAGGCAGTATCCAAAAAAAGCTCTCCAGATTACTTTTTAAAGTAGGAGGTGAAAGCAAGTCATAAGGAAATAATACCATTTCTATATTCCTGTGGGTGGTGTAAGGGCAAATACGAATTAAAAATCAGAAGTGTAATTTTCCATGTTGTAAAAGAAAAAAAAAGGCAAGAGAAATCTTTTCCTCCTTCCTTTTGTTTCAGGATTTCTCTGTCCTTTCAAGTGTAGGTAAATCTTTATAATCTTTATAAGAAGGTTCTGTCAGTCTCACAATTCAGGAATACTTCCTCAAGGACCTGAGAGGCATCATCTTTTCAAAATGTAGACATCAAGAAAGATACGGCCTATATCTTCCAGTTATGATGGGAAAGTAAGAGCTTAACTTATGTGGACAACTTGTTCCAATTCACAATAAGAAGTTTATTACTCTTCCTGAGTAAAGTTAACAAAGGGAGTTTCCCCAGTTACCATGATAAAATTAGGAGGAATTGCAATCTGATTTAACGCTTTTTCAATAATAAAACTGGTTTATTTTTGTACTGCCTTTGTAGAGGGCTCCAGGTAAGACTTTGTTTTCAATCATATTTCCTCATCATGGGCATACTCACTCTTTTGAGTTTGAATTTCTAACTTTTAATTACACTAAAACCAAATTTAGTCATTTGTGGGGCATTGTCTTTTAAGATTAAAATTATAAAGCAAAAAAAAAATATCTTCTAGTTGTCCCATAAGCTACACTACTGAAGGAGAGTCAAGTCTCTCTAAAAGGGGTGGTTATAGCCATGAAACTGTATAAACCTATTCCCTTTACCAGTTAGTTGAGTCTTTTTCCACTCACTAGATTCATGGAACACTCAGCTAATTTCAATATTTATTCTTGATGTGCAAACATTTTGTTAAAAGAAAATACAAAAGACAAGCTAGGAAGTTGATTTTATTTCAGTTCACTTAGTCTTTCTATCTCATCTGCTGTAGAATAACTCCAATTCTTATTGAATTAGGTATTATGGATACTTGTTATTAATATTATTAATGTTAATATATTATGGATTTTCTTGATTTAATGAGAATGCTGTTATATGTGTTTGATGGGTGTGATTTAAATTCCCAAAGAATTTTGCCTTAAAGTGAAAAAAATGGGAAGTAACTAAATTAGGCAGTTTAAATTGGAAACAGAGGACTTTTCAGGGCAGTGAAACCATTCTGTGAGATAGCATCAGGGAAGATGTATTTCAATACACACACCAGGGGTATTTGAAAGATAGAGTGAATGTCTAAATTTAAAATAAAAGCCCTGTTATAACCAAAGACACATTACCAATAACTATGAGAAAAGTGTGTTCAAAATGGGGGAGTATTTTGAGAATGAGTAAGCAATATGTCTCTTACTGTAATAAATTTTTAAACATTCATGTTTTTTATGATCAGTCTTCATGGATAAAACACAGACATTTCTGTGAAATATGAACTTTATACTTTGTCCTCATCCAACTTATTCACCTGATCTAGCACCATGTGACTTCTGGTTCTTCTCCAAATTCAAATGATTTGAAAAGAAAATGTTTCAAATCAATTCGAGGCATGGAGGCACCCAATCTGCACAACTAAAGTCATGAAATGAATCTCCAATACTGCATCAGAAAGTGGCAAGAATAATGAGGTAAGTGTATTCAAAGTGAGGGAGACTATATTGATGGTATTGATGGCAATGTGCCTTTTACAGTAATTTCTTAAAGGTTAAGCATTCATCCTATTTTATTTTATCACATCCTATGTGTGAAAACACACAGAATGTATGACACAGAGTAAATACTAATGTTAACTATAGACTTTCTTTATGTAAGTCTGTAGAAATGAAGTGTCCTTGTTGGTTCATAGATTATCACAAATGTACATCAGCATGGGACACTAACTGTAGGGTAGGCAGATGGGTATGGGTGGGAGAAGATGTTTAAGAACTTCCTATACTTTTTGCTCAGTTTTGCTATGAAGTTAAATTACTCTTACAAAATCAGATCTTTCCCTTAGAACACTTAACAGTGACACATTCCATCCTATCTACTTTCAGCAACTTGTTTATTCACTCTACATGCACTGGTTATTCAACCTTGGGTAAATTGTTTAACTTCCAAGAGCGTCTGCTCCCTCACTGTAAAGCAGAAATGCAACTAATCATGACTTCAGAGAAAGGATTAAATAATAATATCAAAAAGCACTTTTACGAATGCCCAGAAGTGTTGGTTGCTGCTGACTTTATAATCACTGTCCATGCAGATGGACTCTTAAATATACACCTGAACCAAGGTGGTGAATTACTATTGCTTTCTTATTACTTTTCTGAGTAACTAAAAATATTGTGAACTGTTAAAATGTATATAAACACTTTTATTTTAAAACACATGAAACCTAAATAAATTGAAATACACTTGGTTGGATGGGAACTAAAAGAGAAAGGAAAGAAATATGAAACGAGGTTAAGAAAAAATGGAAGGATAGAAGGAAGAAAGAAAATAAACAATGGTCTATGCAAGCAGACACAGACAGGAACCTAGAATAAAAAAATCAGAAAAATTCTAGGTTATGATTTAATTCAGCTAATCAATAAGCATTTATCTAGCGCCTATTATTTCTTTGAATCCAAAATATGTGTAGGACCCAAGTTATGCCAAAAATACAGTACAAATATAAAAATAAAAAAGAAAGACTATAGTAATCCATATGGGAATTATAAAAAAGGTATATTAGACTAAGGAGGCAATACTGCCCTATTAACCAACTCCCTGACATTAGAACTTGACCAACATCTCATATTCACACAAAGATGTGACTCACTGCCTCTTGTAATCTTTCCATCCTTATTGGCAGGAGTAAGGCTTTACCTAAAAAACAAATGGTATGAAATATTCTAGGAAGCAGAATTTTTTCAAAGTCATTCATTTATCACTAATTTACTACTAGGAATTTGATGCCTAACTTAACAAAACACTGATTCATCCCCACTGTGGATCTATTTCCATTTTTAATTCAAGGTCATTTAAGCCCACAGACATGGAGCTAACAGACATTTGATATTTATTTTTTGGCATAAAAGAACTATGCTTACATGCTCTAAGAAATTATTCTTGAGCTAGGTGTGGTGGCAGACATCTGTAATCTCAGCACTCAGGAGGCTGAGGCAATAGGATTGCTGTGAGTTAGAGGACAGCCTGGGTTACAAAGTGAGTTCAAGTCCAGACCAAAGTGTGTAAAAAGAATTTTAAAAAGACTAATTCTTCACCAGAGGAAGAAAAAAAAAAGTCATCTGAGTTAAAGAATCAGCTGGCATATATAGTGATAGGCTAATGGAATCTAAACATTAGAGAAAGCAATAATTTGTCACAATTTATATGAACAACAACAAAAAAAAAAAAAAGGAGAGATAAATGACCTAATAATATGGGCAATGTAGGAATAGTTTTTGAGGCAAATAAAATCCTTTCTTCTAGGTTCTTTTGCATAATCATTTTCCCTCACTTTGGTTTGTTTCAAAAGTGGTTTTGCTACAATCTCCAGAATCATAATCCTTCTATGACATTTGTAACATAAGTTAATATAGTTTATAAGCTTTTAATATATGCTTGAGATAAATACAAAAAAAGTAAATCTAGCCCACATCAATGAAATGTTTGCTGGCTTTTAACTTTGCTTTTATTAGAATATTTGGCATAACGCAACTTCCTTTTTCTTTCTGAGTTGTTAGATTTTTGAGACACTTCAAACTATGACACTACTGGAAAAAATGTCCAAGATGCTTAATAAAAAGAATAACAGAGTAACTCATGCAATTCATCATGGAACAAAACTGCCATGACCCACGTGGCTCCTGAGGTTCTTGGGGTGAAGGACCGTGAGAGGATGAGAAAAATAAAGAAAGAGACAAAGCTGGGGTCAGGTGGAGCCCTTACTCTCCTGATGGGAGGAAAGGTCCTGCTCAACCAGTGCTGCATGTTTATTTATATACTGGGAAGGATTACATCAATATCAGTCCCTCTGCCTAGCAACCCAGGCCTGGATTGCATAGGAGCCTCCTATTTTTCTGGGCTGTAGCAACTTTTTCAAGTGGTTGACCCAGGTGCTCTTTGTTACTTTGGTAAAGTCATGTCTGGGACATTTTCCAGCTTCAATGGCTCCCAACACAAAACCAGTGCAATTCCAAATAAGAAAATCATATCCCATGCACAACAAACCTAAAGGTTATGTGTCAAATTAAAAAGCTGTGATGATTTGACAGCATTTTATATTTAGGGGGATCATGTTTCCTTCACAATAGCACCCAATCCATGGCACAACTGTGTCTGCTGCATCAGTGTGATTTGAACATGTTCCTTTTCTCCTTAAAAAAGGTCAAGTATATTTACAGATATCATACTTAGATAAAAATAATAAGATATTTGCCTTCTCTTATTTAAGTAAATATGTTAGTGTAATACAAATACCTTGAAAAGCTTTTGTTACTAGTTTTGTAATAAAGTATAGAAAGTAGTATTGACTGATCTGTAAGTATTCACTACATAGTATAAAAAAATAATTCCAATGTCGACAGTGTACTAATTCCAAGTCAATAGAAACCCAGACTAGTACCCTAACAATTCATATTTAGAAAATTTGTTTTAAACAGTATATGTGCTTATATTCTCCTTAAAATTCCAATATTCAATATAATTGTTCAAGAAAAATAGAAAATTGAATGGCATTCATTTATTTTGTAATGGAAAAGTAAAGACTTGGAGATATAGCCTCAGTGTTAGAGTGCTTGCTAGTGTGTTGGGAGGCCTTGTGTTCAATTTCTAGTACTGGAAGAAAGGAAAAAAAAGAGAAAGAGAGAAAGAGCAAGTTAGCATTCTATCAGACAATAAAAAAGTTGAAAATTTTCTAATTGGGATTGATGCTATTACTAGAAACTGTAAATCTAGGATTAATAAATACATAGTTAAGTAATTTAGAAACTAGATGTCATTTTATGGAGACTAAATTTCATCTTTTCCTGAATGTCTCCACTTTCACACTTTCTACTGAATAGTGCCTGAAAATTGTTTGTGTGCTAGTTACTGTAAAGTAGATGTATGTGTTTATTACCTCCTCGGGATTTTACATACTGATTTCAAATCCATCCTTTTATAGAAGTATATTATCAAAGAATTTTGCCATTACTGCCTGTACAGAATTTTCCATAAACAACAACAGAAGGGGGTAAAGCTGTCTTGGTTATTTTTCTCTTGTTGCTGGGACAAAATATCAGACAACCATAATGAAGGAAGGAAAGGTTTATTTAGCTCACTGTTTGTGGAGGTTTCAGTCCATAATCAGTTAGTTCCAAGGCAAGGTACCATGGCACTAGGGCAACACTTCAAGGCAGCAGCCAGCAAAAGCAGTCAGAATAAAAGGGAAGGAAAATAAGCCTCTTCTCCTCTCTTATATTGTAAGCAGGCTACCCCACACACACACACCCAGGGCGGGTGTAGCACTCACACCACTTCTGTGCCCTCCTCTTACACAGGCTGAGGATATTTGTAAAGTAATGATCCTCACTCCCTGCTCTCTCTTAGTTTAATTTCTAAACTTCTCAAGTTGACAGAATGTATCAATCATAACAGTTGCCAAATTCAGCCTCTCTGAATCTGGAATTTAGACACTGGAAAATAATAACTTGTTGAAGACAAGAAGAGAAGCAGATTTCTGGGAATTCATATGGAACTGACAGAAAAAAAATTAGAAGTTACAACAAAGTTGGGAAGATGGTACACAGTGCAGAATAAAGGAGGAAATAATTTGAACTCTCCCTGGAACTTGTGGAAAAGATTTGGACTCTCTCCCCTGGAAAGGGAACAGGCCTCTCAAGAGGCATGATAAGCACCCAAGGATGGGAGATCCAAGGAGGAACAGCAGTGGAACCTGCAGCCTTTTTGAAATGGAAAACCAGCACAGGATATTTCTCTGAGTGGGCTCCTACACAGCAGGTAACAGCGGGACAGGGATTCAAATGCAAGTGCCTGCCCTGTCACCAAAGAATGATATGCTTGATCAGGAGTCATTTCAGAGATGGCCTGATTTTTCAAATTGAGGACTCTGTAATTTTTACTTCACAGCTTCCGGTGTTTTTCTCCCACAATAACTATATGAGAGAGTTCTGTGGGAGATAGCTTCAGACAGAGAATGAATTAGAAAAAGAGAGCCTCAGAAGTTTAAATGCAGGTCTAGAAAGACATGGACAACCCACTTTGGCAGAAGCCAGTCCATCAGAGCTGCCCTCAGAAACAGCTGGATGGGAAAGTGCTTGCCAGCACTAAGTACACACACCCTTGCCCTGCTGCCAGCATAGATCTGAGGTCTGAGTAGCTTCTGTGGTAGTTAATTAACAAATGGTCACCTTGAGTGGGAAAGCCCAGCTGAATTGAGTTAGCATGGTTCTGGGAATGGAAGACCACTTAAGGAGGATTCTTTCTTTTTATTTTTCCCAATCCCCTTTCCTTCCTCCAACCCCTCTTCCCCTCCCTATTTACAAAGCTTTATTTCCATTTGATCACATTTTGTCATTTTTCCTTCCTTCCTTTCCCTTTTCCCCTCCCTAGTTTCTCTTTACTTTTGAATAATTTCTCTCATTTCACAATATCTATTGCACATTTTGGCCCTTATTTACCCTTTCAGTTTCTCACACCAGGGAGACAATATGATATTTACAAATGTTGAGTCTGATTATATCACTTAAGAGTATTGTCTCAAGTTGTAACCACTTACATAGAAATGTCTCAAGTTTATCCTTCTTGATTACTGAGTAGTACTTCAGTGTATAAAAAGAAAACACAATTGTTTTGCTCATTCTTCAGTTGATGGACTTTTGGGCTGTTTCCAAGATTTAGCTATTACAAACTATGCTGCCATAAATATGGGTGCTCATATATGTCTGTGGTAAAATGTTTTTAATTTTTCTGGGAAGATAGAAAGGGAATGGTAGGATGGAATGGAATCTATAATCTTAGTTTTATAAGGATTCTCCACACTGATTTCCACAGTGCTTGCACAAGACTACACTCCTACAAACAGTGGAGAAGTATTCTTTTTTCCCCCAGAGCCCCACTGGCATTTATTTTTGTTTGATTTCTTGATGATAAGTATTCTTTCTGGAGTGAGATGGAATTTCAGCATTGTTTTAATTTGCATCTCTTGAATAATCAGTGATGTTGAACATTTTTTCGTATATTTATTTGCCATTTGTATTTCTTCATCTGAAAATTGTGTATTCATTGCAGATGACCATTTTTGGATTGGGTCTTTAAACTTTGGGAGGATCTAACTGGTTTTATTTGTTTATAAGTTCTAGATATAAGCCCTTTGTCTGAGAGACAACTGGCTAAAAATTTTTCCCATTCTGTGGGTTGTCATTTCCTCTCTTGGTAATTTGTTTTGTTGTGTTTTTAATAGGATGATATTCCAGTTGTTCATACATTGTATTATTTCCCATGCAATTTGGGCTTTGCTCATAAAATCTTTATCTATACCTATGTCTTCAAGAGTTCTGCCTATTCTTTCTTCCAGTGGATATAGTATTACTGTTTTAATAATTAGATCTTTGATCCATTTCAATTTTAGTGTAGGATATGGTGATAAACACAGTTCTAGTTTTAGTCTTTGGTGTGTGGAAGTCAGTTTTCCCAGCACCATTTATTAAAGAGGCTATCTTTCTTCCAGTCAATGCATTTGGCTCCTTTGTCAAAGATAAGGTGACTGAGTGTGTTTGCTGTTATTTATGAATTTTCTAATATGTTCCATTGATCCTCAGGCCAGTTTATTTATTTAATTTTTGCAAGTACCATGCTGTTTTTATCACAGTAACTATGTGTTTTAATTTCAAGTCAGGGATTGTGATGCTTCTTGCCTTGCCTTTGTTACAGAGAATTGTTTTTGCTATCCTAGGTCTCTTCCTATTCCATATAAGGTTTAGAAATGTTTTATCAAGTTTTGTGAGGCATGCTAATATAATTTTATTTGGGATTGCTTTATCTCTGTATAAAAATTTCAGGACTATTATTATTTTCACTATACTGGTTCTTCCTATCCAGAAGCAAGGAATATCTTTCCATTTCTAAGATTCTCTTTAATCTCTTTTTTCAGAGTACTGTCATTTTCAATGTATAGAACTTTTACTTTCTTAGTTAAATTATTTCTTAGTATGTCTTTTTTTTTTTGATGTTATTACAAAAGGTGTGCTTTCCCTAATTCTGTTTTAGTGAATTTGTTGTTCATGTACAGGAGTGTATTGACTTTTGAATGTTGATTTGTATCCAACTGTACTAGTGAATTTGGTTATTAAATTTATGAGCCTTTTGGTGTAGTCTTTGAGGTCTTTTATGTACAGTATCATATCATCTGTAAATAATGCTAATTTAACATCTTCCTCCTTAATCTTATTCATTTTATTTCTTTGCCTTTTCTAATTGCTCTGGCTAATGATTCTAGAAGTATTATTGAATAGGAGTGATGACAGTGGGCATCTTGTCTGACTTTTAGAGTGAAAGCTTTCAGTTTTTGATCATTTAGTATGATGTTGACTATTGGTTTATTTTTATTTTTATTTTTTTATTTTAGCGAAAAGAAAAAAATGGAAAAAAAATATAAAACAAAAACAACAAGCAAAAGAGACAAATTACTAGAGTAAATACACTACAGTAACGTTGCAGATTTACAAAATCGGATGACAGAAACTTGACAATGCTTGCAATATTGCGCATCGTTATCTTTAAAATGGTTACTTACATTAACAGATATACACATGTAAAATTAATCTAATCATATGAGCATTAATTGTTCTTTCTCAACAACGAATAGATTCAAGAGTGTGTTCATTCTAGTTATCTTACATATACATATATACAGGTTTATATCTTTTCCTCTTCCCTTTTCTCTTCCCGCCTTTTCCCTTCCCAGTTACTCTTGCTCTTTGAGCTGTTCTTCACCCTTACGTAGTATTTACTATAGATTTTGGATCATATACACTTTCCCATTTCTTACACTAGGGAGATAATACGGTATTTATACATGCGGGTTTGATTTATCTCACTTATGAGTATGGGCTCAAGTCGTGACCATTTACTTACAAAGGTCTCAATGCAATCTTTCTTAATAGCTGAGTAGTACTCCATTGTATAAAAATACCACATCTTTTTTTATCCATTCTTTGATTGATGGGCACTTGGGTTGTTTCCAAGATCTGGCTATTACAAATTGGGCTGCTATAAACATAGGTGCACAGATATCACTGTGGTATGATGTTTTCAATTCTTCTGGGAATATGCCCAGAAGTGGTATAGCTGGGTTGAATGGGATCTCCAATCCCAGCTTCTTGAGGAATCTCCACACTGATTTCCACAGTGGCCACACCAGTCTACACTCCCACCAACAGTGGAGAAGAGTCCCTTTTTCCCCACAGTCCCTCCAGCATTTGTTGTTGGTTGATTTTTTAATCTTGGCCATTCTTTCTGGAGTGAGATGGAATCTCAGCATTGTTTTAATTTGCATTTCCCAAATGACCATTGATGTTGAACATTTTTTCATATATATTTATTTGCCATTTGTATTTCTTTCTCTGAGAAGTGTGTATTCATCTCAGATGCCCATTTATGGATTGGGTCCTTGAATTTTTGGGGCCTAATTTCTTTTAATTCTTTATATGTTTTAGATAGGAGTCCTTTGTCTGATGGACAATTGGCAAAGATATTTTCCCAGTTTGTGGGTTTTCTTTTCACTCTGTTGGAGATTTCCTTTGACATGCAAAAACTTTTTAGTAGGATGAGATCCCACGTGTTGATTCTGGGAAGTGTTTCCCGTGCTATCTGATTTTTGCTCATGAACTCTCTGCCTACTCCTATGTCATCGAGATTTTTACCTACTCTGTCTTCTAGTAAGTTTAGTGTCTCTGTTTTTATATTCAGATCTTTGATCCATTTTGACTTTATTTTAGAGCATTGTGATAGGCATGGATCTAGTTTTAGTTTACAGCATATAGAGAGCCAGTTTCTCCAGCACCATTTGTTAAAGAGGCTGTCTTTCTTCCAATGTACATATTTGGCCCCTTTGTCAAAGATGAGGTGGCTGAGTGTGTTTGTAGTTGTGGCTGTATCTTCTAATCTATTCCATTGATCTTCAGGTCTATTTTGATTCCAGTACCATGCTGATCTTATCACAGTAGCTTTGTAGTATAGTTTCAAGTCAGGGATTGTGATACCTCCTGCCTTCCTTTTGTTGCCCAGAATTGCCGTTGCTATTCTAGGTCTTTTCTGATTCCAGATGAATTTAAGGAATGCTTTATCTAGCTCTGTGAGGTAGGCAGGTGGTATTTTGATTGGGATTGCATTGAATCTATATAATAATTTTGGGAGAATGGCCATTTTCACGATATTTGTTCTTTCTACCCATGAACAGGGAATATCTTTCCATTTTCTGAAATCTTCTTCGATTTCCTTCTTTAGGGTGATGTAATTTTCACTGTATAGATCTTTTACTTCCTTTGTTAGACTGATTCCTAAGTATTTCTTTTTTTTTTTTGGATGTTATAGTGAAGGGTGTGATTTCCCTTATGTCTCTCTCAGTGACTTTGTTGTTTGTGTACAGGAATGCTATTGACTTTTGAGTGTTCACCTTGTATCCAGCTACATTACTAAATTTAGTTATTACTTCTAAAAGTCTTCTAATGGATTTTTGGGGGTCTTCTATGTAGAGTATCATATCATCTGCAAATAATGATAATTTCACTTCTTTCTTTCCTATTCTTATTCCCTTTATTTCTTTCTCTTGTCTAAGTGCTCTGGCTAATATTTCCAGAACAATATTGAATAGGAGTGGTGATAATGGACATCCTTGTCTTGTTCCTGATTTTAGGTTGAAAGTTTTCAGTTTTTCTCCATTTAGTAAGATGTAGGCTGTTGGTTTATGATATATGGCTTTTATCAGGTTAAGGTAGAGACCATCTATTCCAATTTTCTGTAGGGTTTTCATCATGAATGGGTGTTGGATTTTGTCGAAAGCTTTTTCTGCATCTATTGAGATGATCATGTGGTTCTCGTCCTTGGCCCTGTTGATATGGTGTATTACATGTATTGATTTCCGTATGTTGAACCATCCCTGCATCCCTGGGATGAATCCCACTTGGTCGTGGTATATAATCTTTCTGATAACTTGCTGTATTCTATTTGCCAGAATTTTATTGAGGATTTTTGTGTCTATGTTCATTAGGGCGATTGGCCTGTAATTTTCTTTTTTGGTTGGGTCTTTCTCTGGTTTTGGTATTAGGGTAATACTTGTTTCCAGGAATGAGTTAGGGAGACTTGCTTCCCTTTCGATTTCACTGAAGAGTTTGAGGTGTGTTGGCATTAAGTCTTCCCTGAATTTCTTATAGAATTCAGCAGTGAATACATCAGAGCCCAGGCTTTTCTTTGTTGGTAGTCTTAATTACATTTTCAATTTCATTAGCTGAAATTGGGTTATTCAGCAGCTTTTTGTCTTCTTGATTCAGCTTTGGTAATTCATAGGTTTCTAGGAATGTGTCCATTTCTTCTGTGTTATCAAATCTATGTGAGTAAAGGTTTTCGAAGTAAGTGTTGATGATCTTCTGTATTTCCACCGGGTCTGTAGTGATTTCACCCTTTTCATTTCTTATTGCATGAATCTGAGTTTTTTCTTTCCTCTTTTTGATAAGGTTGGCTAGGGGTTTATTGATTTATTTACTCTTTCAAAGAACCAACTCTTTGATTCATTAATTCTTTGTATTGTTTTCTTAGTTTCAATTGCATTAATTTCTGCTCTAATCTTAATAATTTCCTCCCTTCTTTGGGCTTTGGACTTGACTTGCTCTTCTTTTTCTAGAAGTTTGAGGTGCAGCATTAGGTTGTTTATGTGTGTTCTTTCCGTTTTTCTG
>RJWM01007984.1:13815-33528 GCA_004363535.1 Dasyprocta punctata | reverse complement strand
CTAGTGCTATAAATTTCACTCTGAGGACTGTTTTCATTGTATCCCACAAGTTCCGGTAATTTGTATTTGCATTTTCATTCAATTGTAGATATTGTTTTATTTCTTCTTTAACTTCTTCCGTGACCCATTGCTTATTTAGGAGGGTGTTATTTAATTTCCATGTGTTTGTGCGGTTATTGTAGGTTTTTTTGTCATTCATTTCCAATTTTACCGTGCTGTGGTCAGATAATATGCATGGAATTATTTCAGTTCATTTGTATTTACTTAACCTTGCTTTGTGGACCAGTATATGATCTATTTTAGAGAATGACCCAGGTGCAGCTGAGAAGAATGTGTATTCTGATGTTGATGGGTGGAATACTCGGTATACATCTACTAGGTCCATTTGTTCACAAGCTTGATTCAGTTCTGTTATTTCTTTGCTGATTTTTTGTTTGGTTGATCTATCTCTCTGTGACAATGGGGTGTTATGGTCCCCTGTTATAACTGTATTATTGTTTATTTGGTTTTTCATGTCTATTAAGAAGTGTCTTACGTAGTTGGATGCTCCCATATTTGGTGCATATATATTCATGATTGTAATCTCTTCCTCTTGAAGTTTTCCCGTAACAAGTATGTAGTGACCTTCTTTATCTCTTTTGATCATTTTCGGTTTGAAGTTCGCATCATCTGCAAACATGATAGCTACCCCTGCTTTTTTCTGGGTTCCTGTTGCATGGAGTATTGTTTTCCAGCCTTTGATTTTTAGTCTGTGAATTTCCTTTTGAGTGAAATGTGTTTCTTGTACACAGCATATTGTTGGATTTTGTTTCTTAACCCACTCTGCTAGTCTGTTTCTTTTTATTGGTGAGTTGAGACCATTTATGTTGATTGATATAACTGATACATACTGGCTCATCCCTGCCATGATATCTTTCTGTTGTTGGTTTTCTACATTTTCTGTTTAATTACTTGCCCTGCTTAGTGGTTTCCTTTTGTTGTTGTTCTTAATATTGTGGCTATCTTTGTCTCTTTCTAGAGTGTCTTTCAGTACTCTCTGTTGTGCTGGTTTGGTGGCCATAAATTTCTTCAATTCTTCTTTGTCATGAAAGTATCTTATTTCTCCATCAATTTTTAAGGATAGTTTTGCAGGGTACATCAATCAGGGTTGAAAGTTGTTTTCCTTCAGGGTTTGAAATACTTCACTCCAAGCTCTTCTTAACTTAAAGGTTTGTGTTGAGAAGTCTGCCATGATTCTGATACACTTTCCTTCGTAGGTGATTTTTTTTTTCCTCTGACAGCTTTTAGTATTTTGTTCTTGTGCTGTATTTCTGATACCCTTATTATTATATGTCTGGGTGAGGATTTATTTTGGTTGTGGTTAATTGGGGTTCTGTATGCCTCAGTTACTGGTATTTCAGGTTCTCTTCCCATGTTTGGAAAGTTTTGGGCTATTATTTCTGTGAATAGTTTTCGCAGGTCATTAGTATTGACTCCTGCTTTTTCATTATGCCTATTAATCTTATGTTATTTCTCTTGGCATCGTCTTGCAGCTGTTGAATTGTTGTTTCTTGGTTCCTTACTATTTTTAGGAGATCTTTTCTTTCGTGGCCATGATCTCCCATGCTGTCTTCAAGATCTGAGATTCTATCTTCAGCTTTGTTTAAGCAGTTTTTCAAACTTTCCATGGAGGTTTTCATTTCCTGCATTTCCCTTTGCATCTGTTTCATGCATTCTGTTTGTGTCATATATTGTTCATTCAGGGTTTTGATCATTTTCTTAAGTTCTTCTATTTTTTATCTTGCTCTTGTTTAGATACACACAACATTTCTTTAATAATGATTCTCATTTCATTTTTTAGCTGAGAGAATATTTCTGATTTGAATTTCTCTATAGCTTCATTGAGCTGTTTCTTTATTGCATTTTTGTCATTTCAGAAAGTCCCTTTGTGTGACTCCCACTGTCTTCCATTTCAGTGTCTCCTGGGTTTGTTCTTTGTGGGCTGGGGGACAGAGACTGCCTCTTGGTCTTTTGTTTTGTCATTTTCTTCTAGAACCTCTGTGGCCCTGTGTCCTGCGAGGGTGCCCAGACGTTCCCATGAGGGACACGCCGATTCTTAGATCACGGTGAATCGTGGGACCCTGTGGAGTTGGGCCCTGGGTGCAGCAAGGGAGGGCGGCCTCCTGGGCCATGTGGGTGGAGCCTCTGCCTTAACTGGGTGGGGGGCCGAGGTCTCCTGGTCCCAGGGAGTTATGCAGAGTACCCCTGAGTGATGCCACCTGGTGCCCGGGTCTGTCTGCAAGTTCAGAATGACAACCGCTCTGCCGGGGCAAGCTCGGGCAAGTTGCAGGCCTACAGTGCCAGGAGAAATGCGGCTGGGCGGGGGTTGGCAAATTCTGGGCTGGTGCACGCACAAGCGGCTCCAGTGAAGTATGGAGCTGGCACACATGCTCGGCACCCTGGTGTGGCGAGTGCAAGCTCTCTAAGTCCCTGCAGCTATGTTGGTTGGTCCCCGGTGGGCAGCTCTGAGGTCCCGGGCTGATCTGGGCTGGGCTGCATACCTCTGTGTCCTGCGAGGCTGGCCAAGCATTCCCGTGAGGGTCGCACTGATTCTTAGATTGCAGTGAATCGTGGGACCCTGTGGAGTTGGGCCCTGGGTGCAGCAAGGGAGGGTGGCCTCCCAGGGCATGCGGGTGGAGCCTCTGCCTTAACTGGGTGGGGGGCCGAGGCCTCCCGGTCCCGGGGAGTTATGCAGAGTACCCCCGAGTAATGCTGCCCGGTGCCTGGGTCTGTCTGCAAGTTCAGAACGACAACCGCTCCGCCGGGGCAAGCCTGGGCAAGTAGCAGGCCTATAGTCTGACTATTGGTTTTTCATACATGGCTTCTTATCAGATTGGTGTAAAGACTATTTATCCCAATATTCTGTAGGGTTTTTATCATGACTAAATGTTGGACTTTGTCAAATGATTTTTCTATGGTTATTGAGAAAACCATGCAATTTTTGTCTCTGGTTCTGTTGATATGGCATATCACATTTATTGATTTGCATATGTTGAACCACCACTGCATCTCTGGGATGAATCCTGCTTGATCATAGTGTATATTCTTCTTGATGATTTGCTGCATTCTATTTGCCATCATTTCATTGAGAATTTTTGCATTCATGCTCATTGAGGACATTAGTCTGTAGTTTTCTTTTTTAGTTGGGTCCTTTTCTGGTTTTGGTAACAGGGTAGTGCTAGCTTCCAAAAATGATTTTGTAAGTATTGCTTCCCTTTCAAGTTCATTAAAGAATTTCAGCATTAGTGGCATTAGATTTTCTCTAAATTTCTTGTAGAATTCAACAGTGAATCCATCAGGACCTGGGCTTTTCTTGTTGGTAAGTTTTTAACTACATTTTCAATTACAATAACTGATATCAGGTTACTTAGAATTTTTATCTCTTCTTGATTCAATTTTTGTAGTTCACATGTGTCTAGGAATCTGTCCATTTTTCTTCTGTGATTTCCAGCCTATTAGAGTACAGGTTCTTGAAGTACATATTGATGATCTGGATTTCTGCAACTTCTGTTATTATTTAATCCCCTTCATTCCTAACTTCTTGAATTTTGATCTTTTCTTTTCTTTTCTTTTCCTTTCTTTTTTGGCTAAGTTTGGCTAAGGATTTATCAAGTTTATTTAATCTTGCAAAGAATCAACTCTTTGATTCATTGATTCTTTATATTGTTTACTTAGTCTTGATTTAATTAATTTCTGCTCTTTATAATTTCTCTTATGAGCTTTGGGTTTGATTTGTTCTTTTTCTGGAAATTTGAGGTTCAACATTAGGTCATTTATTTGAGTTTGATCTTTTTTCCTGATGTGAGGCTTCACCACCATAAATTTCCCTAATAGGACTGCTTTCACTGCATCCCATAACTTCTGGTATGTTGTATCAGTGTTACCATTCAATTGTATTTACTGTTTAATTTCTTCTTTAATTTCTCCTGTGACCTATTGATTGTTCCAGAGAGTGTTATTTAATTTCCATGTGTTTATGGAGTTTTTGTGGTTTACTTTGCTGTTGATTTCCATTTCCATTACACTACAATCAGATAATAAGCATATGATAATTTCAATCCCTCTGCATTTATTTAAGCATGTTCTATAGGCTAATATATGGTCTATTTTGGAGAATGTTGATGTGCAGCTAAGAAGAATCTGTATTTTGTTGTTGTGGGGTGGAACACTCTATAGACATCTACTAAATCCATTTATTCATAGGTTTGATTTTGTTCTGATATACCTTTCTTGATTTTTGGTCTAGTTTTTCTATCTAATTGTGAAATTGGAGTATTAAGGTCCCCCATTACAATTGTGTTCATGCTCATTTGATTTTTCATTTCCATTAATATTTATTTCATGTAGTTGGGTGCACTAGTTTTATATATATATATATATATATATGATGTTTCTTCTTGGAGCTTTCCCTTAACAAACATGTGGTGACCTTCTTTATCCCTTTTGGTTAGTTTTCTCTTGAAGTTCACATTGTCTGCAAATTGACTAGCTACCCCTGTTTTCTCTGGGTTCCTGTGGCATGAAATGTTGTTTTCTATCCTTCAATTTTCAGCCTATAGATTTGTTTTTGAGTTATGTTTCTTGTATGCAGCATATTGCTGGATCTTGCTTCCTGGTCCATTCTGATAGTTTGTTTCATTTGATTAATGAACTGAGACAATTTACATGGATAGGTATAATTGATATTTATTGGCTTGTCTTCTTGTATTATTTTCCTGCTACTAGTTCCCTACCTTTTGCCTTGTTTAATTGTTTGTCCTGCCTGGTGACTTCTTTCTATTGATGTTTTAGCACTTCTGGTCTTTGTTTTCTCTTTCTAATATATCCATCAGAGCATTTTGGAGAGCTGGTTTGGTGGTCATGAATTTCTTCAGTTGTTTTTTGTAATGGCAGTACCTTATTATTTCTCCATTAATTTTGGTTTTTTTTAAGTTTTTTTATTTTAAACAAAAAGGAAAGTAAGAAACCAAAGCAAAACAATTTCACAACCAGCCAATAAGAGAGTAACAATCATCAGCCCATTGCATATTATTAAATTCACAGAAATTATTTAGGATAAAAATATAGACATGAAACATCTCCATTGATTTTGAAATACAGTGTTGTAGGGTACATCAATCTGGGTTGCAGTTTGTTTTCTTTTAGGGCTTGAAATACTTCCAGCCTCTCCTTCATTTGAGGATTCGTGTTGAGAAGTCTGCTGTGATTCTGATGGGCTTTCCATTATAGATGATTTATTTCTTTTCTCTAACAGTTTTTAATATTCTGCTTTTGTGCTTAATTTCTAGGACCTTGATTATTATATGCCTTGGGGTAGATTTATTTTCATCATGGCTATTTGAATTTCTATGTGCTTCACGTACTTGTATATCCAATTCTTTATCTGTATTTGGAAAGTTTTCTGCCATTACTTCTGTGAAGAGTTTTTTTACTGCATTTGTGCTATCTCCAGCTTTCTAATTGACTCTAACCAATTTTATGCTGTTATTCTTTGCTTCACCTTGCAACTGTTAGATTGATTTTTTGTGGACTCTTGCTATTTTTCAGATATCTTTCTTTTCATGGTCATTAAGTACAATTCTGTCTTGTAGATCTGATATTACATCCTTGCCCTCAATTTGTCACATATACTTTCAATTGAATTTTTAATCTCCTGGATAACCATAGGAGAAATTCTATGGTTACAAAACAAAATCTAAAATATACCAGGAACTAGTTTGTAATATTTTTTCCTCTAGTGGAGTGAATTTTTCCGGTTGTGGGGTGGAGGGACTTAGGAGGGATAGGGTATATGATAAACAGATGAATGATGTCAAATATAGTAGAAGCATGGCTAGTGGGCAAAGAATAATCACCCAATTTTTGAGAACTGGAGGACACAGCAGAGAAAGCGTGAAAGAGAAAATGAAGAAGTATTGAAGTGAACCAGAAAGAGAAGACAATGAAAATATAAAATTACGAGAGATAGTTGAGAAATGAGAGAAAGAAGACAAATGGAAGAAAACAAAAAGAAACCAAAATAGTGAAGAAAGAAAGAAAAAGAAAGAAAGAAGAAAACCAATCAAAAACAAAGAAAAAGTAAAGAAGTAAAGTTTCTCTGGTGTCCACAGTTCTGTGGCAGTTTCCAAATCAGATCCCAGAAATGTGTTGTGAACTACAACCAAGTTTTCAGTAGGCTTTGTACTGCATATGGGGCTGATCTTCACCTCTGGATGTTGAGGCTAGGGATGGTCTTCTGTTCCTGCAGTTCTCCCCAAATGCTTTGATATAAAATGGCAGCCCCATCCCCCTGCTTCTGTTCCACATTTCTGTGTGTTGGAGCACAATGCCAGTTCACCTAACTTACCAACTGTTGGGTCCTATTCTTGCTGCTGCTTCAGACTTTTCCATGCTGCTGGTCCCGCCTGCCAGAGTGCACCAGGCTAGGCTTGCTCTCACTGGTACTGCTTATGTGCATCCCCACACTTGGCCTGCTCTCACTGGTCCTCATGCCTGGCATGCCTTGTATAATTCTTATAGAAGTTTTTATATTATATTCACATTCTTACAAGCTAGCCTCATTGGTGCATGCATAGTTGTCCACTGCTAAGTCATGGTTACATAACTATATCTCACCCTGTGCTTGCACTAGACAATGGGGCCACATCCTCAGGTGTCCTTTGATGTCCCTGAGTTTTAAAGCAAATCTGAGTGGTTTCCCATGTTCCACCCCTTCAAGGGTTGGGGATATATAAATATAATATTCTATATGTAACAGAGAACAAGTACCTCCTAACATTGTAGCTAACTAATCAAGAACCATGAGGTGTTGAAAAACCATCTCTCTCATCTGAGAAGTTTTATCCATGAGTAGCATCAAAGCTGGACATATATCATTCAAGACTTGGGCCCTAGGTTGAGTAATGCCTTTAATCTGAAAGGCTAGGTCTATGGTTCTGCCACTCATCAAATGCTATTCCTAGTGGCCAACCATTGCAATACTTGGTGAAGGCATCTGCTAAGTCAATTCCTGGTGAGAGAAAGGACTTATGTCCTGAGCCATGATATCCTACATGGTCAGTTTTTTGACCAAGTTCCCATGTCTTGTCATAGGTTGGCACCCGTACAAAGGATGATATCCTGTGTGTCATTCCTGAACTGCCCAAGTTTCATTCCTGAGTTGCACAAGTTTGCAGCCAGATCATCAGTCTCCACAAGATGACCCAATAATCTGTGTACACATGTAGGGGTCTTTTTTATGCATCACAGACAATCATACTGCCCACAATTCTACCTATTTGCTTTACCTTCCTATTCTAGTTTCAAACCCCAATACTTTTATACTGGGCTAGACCATCAGTATATCTGGTGTCAACCAAATGTCCCTCTTCCCCTTCTGCATAGGGACTAGGGGTTATATCCCATAGACAGTCCTCCCAGATGGGTTCCTGGGCTATATACAGCACGGGTTCCAAAACCATTGCCAGTTTGTTGGCCAATAGGCTAGCTAAGAAAGAGGTCTGTTGTTAAAGGTATATCCTGCAATGCATAAGAGTGGGAGCCTGTGCCACCCTATTCCTGAGACACTTTGTTCATGTCCATACCCAGCCATATATTGAGTATTTTGTCTGTACTTTGATTGTCTCTTGTCCAGCAATTACTCACAGCAGCATACAGCACAACTCTTTCTCAATCAGGGAGTACTGGTTCTTGGTTCCCTTCCACAACTGTGACCAAAACCCAACAGGTGCTTCTGCTTCCCTTATTTATGGTCATAGGTACCAGCCAAATCCATCATCATTCACACTGATGGTTAAGATCAATGTCAGGGTAGGGCCAATGAGTCAAAGGGCTTGTATCTATGCAACTGCCCTTTTTTTGAGTCTTGATAAATAGCTTCTGCTGTGTCTATCCACTAAGTACCTTCCACTGTGCCTCTCCAGCCCCATGTTGCACTCATTTTGGTCATCTGGTATAAAAGGCACAGAAGAGTAGCTAGATGTGGTATGTCTGCCAAAATCTTAGCAAGCCCAAGTACACCTGTAACTGGTATACTGAAATGGTCTGGTCTTACCTGACCATATTACACCCAAGAATTTAACAGACAAGCCAGCTCCCTGGACCTTGTCTTTGTCCATAACCCACTGTCATGCCAGCAAATCTTCCTTCAGAATGTTCACAATGGCTTTTAAATCTGCAAGACAGCCAGAGGTTAACATAGTATCATCAATACGAAACAGTGATGCAGAGGTATTTCCATGACAAAATAGTATCTCAGAAATTAATGACCCCCAAACTAGCACTGTAAAAAATGCTCAAGGTTATTATAGAATGAGACAGTGCAGTCAACAATGCCCAAAAAATCTAATAAAATTAATACACCAACCACAGTGAATAATTAAACTGTAGAGGCAAGAGTGTTGTGGTATCGAACTAAAAACAGGAAAATAATGCAATGACAGAAAAAAACCAACAACTTTCCATAATAACACTTAAAGTAAATGGTTCCAATTCCCTAATGGAAGATACAGATTGGTAGAATAGATCAAGAAACAAAACTCAACAATAGGCACTATACAAAACAAATTTAATCTAAAATTAAATGCATGGACTAAAGATCAAAGAGTGAAAAACAAAATACCATGCAATAAGAACCTAGAATAAAGCAAGAGCAACATTGTTAATTTTATGCAAAATCTCTGGCCCTTAGAGAAATTTAAGTTAAAACACACTGAGATTCCATCTTACTCCAGAGAGAATGGGCTGTCAAAAAGAAATCAGACAACAACCTGGTGAGACTGCAGGGGAAATGGGGAGAAAAGGAACACCTTTTCACTAGTAGGAGCATAAACCAGTACAACCATTATGGAAATCAGTATGAAGATTTCCCTCCCAAAACTAAAATGAAACAGAACATCAGACACAGTTGTTTTCCCAAAAGAGTTAAGGACATCAACTTTAGTAATAGATATATACCCATGTTTATAGCAGCAAAATTTAGCTATATCTTGAAAGTGGCCTACAGGCCCATCAACAGATGAATTAAATAAAGTGTGGTATCTATACACAATGGAGTACTCTTCTCCCATAAAACAGGATAAACTTGAATCATTCATAGGAAAATGGATGTATCTTAAGGCCATATTATTGAGTGAAATAAGTGAAATAAATCAGGCACACAAGCTTAAATATTACATGGCTTCTCTTATAGGAGAAATCTAAAATATAAAGAGCAAAAAGAAAGACAGATAATAGATAATAGGGAGACAGATATTTTTGGACAGGTAATGAGACAAAGATGGATGGAGAGAGGAGGGAAGAATAGGAAGGGGATGAAAAAAGAATTAAGATGTTCAATGTACATGCACCAATTCCCTACAAGGAATGTAATCATTATGTGCTGAAAACATGTTCTAATAAAAATTGAAAAAACTAGAAAATGGAACATCAACTGTTAGCATTGATTTCCCTTCATAACTTCTGATTTATTATTATCTTTATTTTACTATGGAGTTTTTCTCATTGCTGACAGGAATTGCAACCGGAATGATAAAAATGAGTTACTCAGAGAAATATTTTTATTACTAAATAATGTCTATTTGAATCTTGATTTTTAAAGAGGTATCAAGGAATGCCTGTCAAACAATCCTTCTAAATATCGTCTCTTCTGCTTTTCTCTGTTGAATTGCCTACACCTGTTATTCACTTTGTGGATTAACTCCTGAAAATTAAAAATCCTAGGCCTAAGTGTGGCTGGTTATTTTTCAATCCTGTGTTCTGGAATAACAAAATCACTTCAATAGTATAAGAAAGTTTTTAAAAAATTATAAAAATTATATTTTAAAAGTAAATCTTACCATGTGGAACAAATTCTGTGACCAGAATCATGGAAAGAATCAAGTTTGTGAACTGAGTTACCACCATATTCCTCTGTCTGCTTCTTTTATGTAATAGGACTACAAACAAATCTGGGAGTACAATACCTCCACTGTGGCACTTATTTTCTCTGTTACTAAGATCATATTACTTAATATTTTTATACTGTTTCCTCATGTAAAAAAATAGAGATAATAGTAAGGCCTATTTTAAAGGGAAAAGCAGAGCATTAAGGCAATAATGTATGATATACTGCATATAACCAATAGCATAAATCTTGAAGCATATCTTTTTTTTTGCTGCACCGGGGGATTGAACTCACAACCCCGCGCCTGCCAGGGCAGGCACTTAAGGCACTGAGCCAAACTCCCGGCCCTGGTTTTTCAAGGCAGGGTCGCACTATGTAGCTCAGGCCGGCCTTACGCTCGCGTTGTAGTCCAAGCTGGCCTTGAACTCACAACGCTCCGCCTACCTCAGCCTCCCGAGTGCTGGGATTAAAGGCGTGCGCCACCACGCCCGGCTTTGAAGCATATCTTAAATAAAATATTATTTTGTTTTTATTGAACTTATGTGTCATAAATGCATATTGTACATTATAAAGATTGCAGATTTATTGTAATAATAGGAATACTATGTAATATGTTTTTTGAGTAATGCATACAACATGTAATTACATACGTATACACAGAGTGTACCAAAAAATGTGTGCACACTTCAGGAAAAGAAAAACTTGTATAAATATTTTAATACTAAACTTATTGAGACATCATAAGATTAAAACAAGTTAACTTTGGCCTCTACAATTAAAAGAGGTGTTCAAAGTGGTGACTATTAGCTTCCAGACATTTATTAGTAGAGCAAACTGCTGCTTGAGTAATGGTCATTGAGATTACTGCACATGCATTTTCAATTTTTTCTCTATGGGCCAGCAGTGTAGTGGCAGATATATGGCTTCTTCTAGGGTCCCTCATATGAGGGTAACACTATATATTGGAAAATCATGCTATTTGTCTTTTCCTGAAGTGCATATCCATGTTTTGGAGGACTCTATATATTCAGTGTGATCATACTAAATTTGTTTTAAGTGTTACTTTTAGTGTGATTTTCATAATTGCTCTTTCTTTCTCTCTGGAGTAGCATGTGCCCATTCTGGTTATATTTGAGACATAATTGTGTTCGTGAACATGTTAATATTTTCAGGCTTACTCATAGTAAACTCTGAGCTTTAACTTTATTAAAAATTCAAACTACAAGGTAATGACAAAACAAACTGATTGAAAAATGTTTTTAAATTGTTACATTTTAAAGATTTTTCCAGTTTAAACTGCAAAGTAAGCAAGCTATATGAGGAAAAATGTGAGTTTAAAACAAGAAATAAAATTGTAGCACTGGGTATATAAAACAATAATCAGCCTTTTTTGGCAATTTCTATTCCAATACAGTTATTACTATAATATTATGTCAGTATTTCTTATTATTGGGTTTATCACAATAAAACTGATTTTGAATACATAGACATGATTTTCCTAAATTTATAATATGTGCAGGCAGAAACTTGGAATTATTGTCATGCTTTTCTTATTACCAATGTGTTTAATATATTTGGAAGAGTTATCAAACTGTTACTCAAGCTATCATCATGTAGTGATTAAAGGTGCATTTAAAGCTCTCCCTGGTCAGGAAGGCTAAAGTGGAATAAATGAGGAAATCCTCCTTTTTAAGAATATTTATGTAACTACAAACAGCTACAGTAGACCTCTCTTCTATCTTTTTAATTAAATAAACAACCTGCCTGGGAAAGATATGTATCTTAAAGATTGCAGATACTGTGCCTTCTCTCTGTGGAGCTCTGAAAGCAACAGGAAATGAAAACAAATGAGAAGTAAGCATTAGCTTCTGGCAGGAAAGTTATGCATCCGGATTTCAAACTGCATGAAGGGCAAAGATCGAAAGAAGATAGTCATAGGGAATCATTTTAGCTGAGAACAATGCATTATTTTGTGTTTTGATTAATCTACACAGAATGATTCCAACATTCCAAATAACAAACTAATTTTACTTAAGGAAGATTTTTTTCAACCATCAAATAGATGTACTCCTAAAAATGTAAAAAATCTGAATATCTCATAGTTTCTTTTGTATGAGAAACCTCAAACACAAATAAATTAAAGAGCCAAATGAAAGACACACAGTAGGAAACAGCGAGATGGATGTTTTGGAAAAGAGAAGGAGAAGAAGAGATGCAGAGAGGGGGTAGGAAGGTGAAGAAAGGGAACAAAGAAGAATTAAGATATCTCATGTATAAGCTTCAACTCTCCATGATGAATATAATTATGATGTGCTGCAAGTTTTTGTTCTGACAAAAATAGAGATTTAAAAGTATAAATTTTCTTAGCCAGACATGGTGTTGAACACATGTAAGCCATTACTAGGGAGGTTAAAGCAGAAGGATCACCAGGAATTCGAGACCAATCTGGGCTACATAATGAGTTTGAGGCTAGTCTGAACTACATAAGGAGAATTTGTTAAAAAAAAAAAAAGACTCCATATTTTTTATTTTAACTTTTCTTTACTATTATTACATCAAAAGTAGATAAATTGACTAAATGAAAGAATTTTCTGAGTCTTTCCTTCACGTGCATATTATACACAATGTAGTAATTGTGTTTATTTTCTCTATCACCATAAAGGAGGGCATATAGGTATCATTACAATGTTTATTAATTTACTGGTCTGTTTATCCAGTGCTGGGGAGTGAACTCACGGACTTTGACTGAGACACATCCCCAGCTCTTTTTTTTTTCAATTTTTTCTTTTAAAACATGGTCTCTAAATCACTGTTTCCCAGGTTGAGCTTGAAATTGCAAATCCTTCTGCCTCAGCCTCACAGAGTTCTAGGATGACAGATATGCACCTCCATGCCAAGATGAATATTTTATATTAAATATATCTCACAATCACCAGTCATAAACCTACATCAAAGCTTTACCTGTGTAGAAATGGATGATTTTGCATACTGTTGGGATGTGAAAGGCCTTTGCAAGAGGCATGTTAAAAATACCACTGTATCAGATAGAGTCTTTATGTGATGATTAGGTCAACAGGGCTTTGCCCTCATGAGTAGATTAATGTCTTCAAGAGAGTGGGTTCCTTTCCACAGGAATGAGTGCTTGTGAAATATAATGGGTTGGCCTGATTTTCTCTCTCTACTTTGCATATGCATATTTGGCCTTCCACTGTGGGAGACTCAGCATGATGGCCCTTGTCACATGCCAGTAGCATGCTTTTGAACTTTCCAGCCCTCAGAACTAGTATCCAAAGAAACATTTGTTCTTTGTACTTTATCCAGTCCCAGATATTCTGTTACATTAAAACCAAATGGACTAAAGATAAATATAAAAGAATTTCTATAAACTCATTAAGATAGACAAGTTTTGAGTGAAAAGTTTGAGATTCAGAAGTATCCTTGAGTTTTTATATTGTAGTAACAGATTAACTGATGGATTGCACAGAAATAGGAATCGAACCCAACAACTGAGAAACAAGGAAATATTTTAGAAAGCCCAGGGCATAGAGATAGTAATGTATCTGGAAAATACTTAACATTTCCTTTTAACTGTAAATACCAAAGTCATGTGCAGTCTGAAGGCACTACTCAGCACTGTACATACAATACAATAGAATTTTGTGTTCTGATCTGAGAAATTAATTCAAAATATAGCCAGAGAAGATGACAAGAAGCATAGAGACTCAACACCTTGTAATAATCATAATAAATGTAGGTGCTGAAAATAAGAATATTTGGGCAAAACATCATTCATGGTAGCAAATACTTCTTTTCAAGTATTTGAATGAAAAACATGAGGAAAAGGGACTAGAGTTTTTCTGTATCACCCCAAGGGATAGAATTAGAACAATAGGTCTTTTTATATTAGGAAATACTTTGCTGCTCAACATAACAAACAATTTCATTACAATTTCAAGCTAGTTCACAAAAGAACATCCGCCTGGCATGCGCAGTGAGATTGACATTATTGAAGGTATCACCTGGATGACAATCATGGAGAGGCTGTCCAAGTGATCTAAACATGGAATAAAGAATATTAGCAAAGCAACTGCATGAAACTGGTGATGATTTATTACACCGAGATTCCTTTACAGGGGTAACACTATTTAAGGAAGAACTCTTCCAAAAAAGCTACATTTCGCCAAGTTTAATCATACAGGGGGTAAACTGCAACCCGATTGACACTGCGGCTAATTGATCACCCTGGAGAAATATGTCTCTAAATGAAGTCCTTTTGCACTGTACAGGTTGCTTTTGAGAAACCAGTAAGGCCTGTTAGTTTATTTCTCTGCTGCCCTGTTCAGCCTGTAACTACACCCATGGAAACACTTTCTGATCGTCTTGCAGAGCCTGTTTGGGCTATTGCTAAACAAGAAACAGATACCTTAATGAAGCAGCAGGCCTATAAGGTTTATTACATATTTCCTTACTCAAAAAGAGGGTAGGGTGTAATACATAACTTTACAATCTCCTATACATATTTTTATAAGCTTCAGAAGAAAAGGTATTTTAGAATTGAAGGTTTTGAAGACAGTTAATACAGTCTGCTTAGAATTCTTGAATCAAGTTTTGGTGGCATATTGAAAGTTTTTTAAGATGTTCATTTTTGTTTCTTGTGTTTCCTTTTTGTTCCTTTTCCACCTGGCCATCAGGTAAAGGATTATGGTTATACTCCTTCTCTACTATCAGTGTTGCACTGATCCAGTTCCAATCACCTTCCTGGACATAATTTATAAACGTAGATTACTAAGAAGGCAGGTTTCAGACAATTGCACTTCTTTTGAAAGAAGATTTTTTAGGTAAAAGAAACTGCAAGAGAGAAGGAGGATTCAGGAAGAGTAGACACCAGGGGAAAATCAGATTAATTCTATAACAATTTCTCTAACTCAGCATGTCAAAGTGCCACACGATAGGTGATCATTTGCTAATTCTCAACACTATGTTCTTAGAAAGGAGAGGGGCAAAGTATACAATTGATAAATGATAGAGTCTCACAGCTTCCTTTATCTTTATTCCAGTTAGCTCATGTATGCTACAAAGTCCTAGGTAAATTCTTAAGGAAAGAGAAATAAATGTCTCCTTACCAGCCTTAGGCAGAGATAGACTGTGCTAACATGGTCCTTAGTATGATACAGATGGGTGTCACCCGTTGTTAAAGGCTTGGTCCCAAGGTGGTGGCATCTTTATGAGGTGGTAACCTAGTGGGGAGTCCTTAGGTCATTAACGGCAAAAAAATGGCCCTGAAGAGAACTGTGAGGTCCCAGTCTCTTCCACTTCCCACTGAGGTGAGCAATTTGTTATACTATGCATTCATATCATGTGTGCTGCCTCAAGAGAGGCTGAATGAATAGACACTGGATCATGAATTGAAACTTCTAAAAATATGGGTCAAAATACAACTTTTCTCTTTAATAAATTAATTGTCTTAGATATCTCATTAGAGTAACATGAAGCTGATTTAACACCTAATGAATGAACTTTGATAAAGGGAATCTGCAAATACTTGTATCTTTTTTTAATGCCTATATGCAGAAACCTTATGATTGAATATCTTTTGACATAACTTACTTAAGAGTGAGACACATAAATGTATCAATATTCCCCCTTCCTTTAAGAAGGACAAATATCACAAGGTTGGTAAACAGAACGCTTGAACTCTGTCCCACATATACCTAACTCCACAGAATATTGAATTTGTGACCTTCTGTATAGGTTTCTGAACAACTAATTATGAATTTGCATCTTTACAGACACTTCAAAATAAACAGGATTTAATTTCAGATCTGTGCATAGGGCAGCACAACATTTCTAACTTTAGAGGAAAAAAATACCTGCTAGAAACCTACAGAAATTACTTTTGAAATCTACTATTTTCAATATCAAGAGTTAATGATTTCTTGATTTCATGCTGATTCTATTTATGTATATGCTGTATATTATTTCCAAAGTGCTACAATTAATCAGCCTTAGTGTACAGGATATATTTTAAAGGAACAAAGAAATATAAGAAAATACCCAATTTTCCTTTTTGATTTCTATGAAATCAAGATACAAGACACTGTGTAAATCCTACAGTATTCTCAATGGTAGAGCAAATTAACTGAATTTTATATCTAACATAAAGCAAGAAAAAGGTACAATAGTTAATTGTTAAAATTCATAAAATATAACTAAATGTCAAAAAAATTAAAAATTTATATGTAAAAGAATATAGAACCTATTTTGCCCTTTTAATCAAGTACAGTGTTTATTGATTGCATGAGATGTCAGTACTGGGTACAATCTACTTTCCACTACTACAAAATTAAAAATCTTGGTTGAGTTACAGAAGATAAAATATTTATTTACAACATGCTTGAAAAACAAGGACTTAAAAATAGGAAAAGAAAACAAAAGATATTCCCACCTAATGTATAAACTTTGTTCCCAGTTTAATGATTTATATTTTAGGCTATGACCAGGGTATCAAGCCAGATTTTACAGCAATTTACTTCTCTAATTTTTGGTTTTAATTTTTTTACTTCTGGTCTAACTTATTTATAATGTTAAGCTCAATTAAATTTGGTTTCTTTAAGCTGTGTTAGCTTTTCATCACTATGACAAAATAATTGACAAAATAGCAGCATAAAAGGGGTGCACATTTCCTTTTGTTCATAGTTTCAGAGGCTTTAGTAGATGATGCTTCGCTTCTGTTGTCTCTGGGCCTGTGAGGAGAGAGAGCACTATTGCAGAGAGGTTGTGGTAAGGCCAAAGGTGCCTGCCTCATGTCAGCCAGGAAGCACAGAGAGCCTGAGACAAAGTACCAGTGCCAGAGAAAAAAGAGGTGACAACAAGATAAAGTTTCCAAGAGTACCCCACCATAACCTACTCCCCTCAGTTTGACCATATCTCCTTAGCTGGCATCAGTTCCTAACAATGCTATCAGGTTGCGCATCTATCAGTGGAGTAATCCTCTGAGGAATTTAAAGGCCTCATGATCCAATTATCTTTCAAATGCCCCTTCTCTGAACCTTTTGGGAGACATTTTAGATGCAAATCATAACAAATGTTTACTAGGAAACTCAATCAGGCAATAAGGGGCAGAGAGGCTGGAGAATCACCAGAAATGATACCTGAAAGTGACTCATGAGCTAAGTTATTTCAGTTCAGTAGATCCAGTGCCTAAAATAGAATGGAGGCCAAATGTTTGTTGAATAAAATTCTGCTAGGAAACATGCACATCCTACTACTTTCATTACTACATGGCTATATCCACAACCTACTACTTGTTATAATACAGGATTTTCATCAGGTGAGAGAATCCCAGAACACCCAGCTTTTGATTTAGAACAGCACCTAATGATAAATGAATATTAGTAAAAAGCTCACAATTGTCTTTAGAGCCATTTAGATCCTCACCGAATCTTCACAGTTTGCATAGACATCTGCATAAATATATACTGTATATTTAAAGAAGGTCCATAATTATCAAAATAATCTTATTGCAGCAGAAATCCTAGAAAAATACCCGTTTTTCTACATCAAAAGAAGCTTTTTTATTGATGAGATCTATGAATGTGGATATTGACTTTCCCTTAACAAAACTAGTGACTGTAATACATTCTTAAACTTGATACAAATGAAAATGA
Organism: Dasyprocta punctata; assembly: GCA_004363535.1. Classification (NCBI taxonomy): domain Eukaryota; kingdom Metazoa; phylum Chordata; class Mammalia; order Rodentia; family Dasyproctidae; genus Dasyprocta; species Dasyprocta punctata. Next base: position 15,939 of record RJWM01007984.1, on the reverse strand, counting down.
GTCCACTGGTTATGGTCTAAGTAATTTCTTTCAAGAGCAATTAATGAAGAAAGTATGCAAATTGCTTGATCAGAATTCATCAAAACCATAGGGCATTAAGAACAAGAAACAAGTATAAGGATGTGACAGGTATTCACAGCCACAAGGGGTCTAATGAAACATGACGTGACGACAAAATGTGATGTAGTATCTTGGGTGGGGTGTTGAAAAGACAAACAGAACATACATTAAAACTCAGGAAATGCTGATTAAGATGCAGGCTTTGTTAATAATGGATCAAATTTTGCATTAATTTTAACAAATGTACCCTATGAATGCAAGATGCAAATAACAAGGGAACCTGGGTATATACAATACATGGAAACTCTAAGTGAAATAAATCAGACTCACATGTATAAACATTGTATTGTCTCCCTGGTGTGAGAAACTGAAAGAGTAAATAAAGAATAAAATGAACAAAAGACATTGGGAAATGGGAAGAAATTGTTCAAAAGGGTGGAGGAACTAGGGTGGGGGAAGGAGGAAAGGGAAGGAAGGGAAAAGGGAAAAAAAATACAAGGTAGTTATACAATTAATTTCTCTTAGTTCATTGAAAAGAAAGGTTTGTGCTAATATCACTTGGAAAATTTTTTATTCCCATCTCTTGTACACTGAGTAACTACTTTGAGATAACAATATACAGGGTATTAACTATTGTTATTCTCCTGTTATTTCTCTATGAAATTTTGGGTTTCTTTCCATAAAATAAAATAAAAAAACAAATGAGAGAATAATGCGGTCAGTTAAAGAATAGTTTAAAATATCCCTATGATTCTAAAAACTCTTTTTAAAATATAAAACTTAGTCATGAATAGTAGTACACATCTTGGAACACCGGCACTTGGAAAGCAGAGTGAAGATTTCAAGTTCAAGGTAAGCCATGGCTATGTGATTATGTATGAGTTCAAGGCCAGCCTAGATTACAGAGTGAGATCTTATCTCAAAAACAAAGCAAGATTTGTGTTATCTGTTTGGGCATTTTGAAAGACTCTTTTTGGATTATATGTTGTACTCTGAGCACTACTTTGAAGATAAAGATACATTGTAATAATTACTGTTGTCATCTTATTTGTTTGTGAAATTTTGTGTCATTTTTTAATAAAATACATATTTGTGTGTGTAAAAAATAAATTTACTTTAAAAATTGTTCAACCATTCAATATATAGGCAGGTATAAGACTTAGCAAACTATTTGTCTAAAATCTTACTTAACTGAAGTTTAATTCTTATTTTATACACATGGGCACATGCATAAACACACACATACACAAACACACATACACCCTATTGGAACTACTCAGATGACTGTATTAAGGAATATCTATTTATTTCACAGAGTAGAGTTGCTTTTTAAGTTTTAAGACTTTTTAGACAGCAAATGAGTGTCCTATCATTTCTCTTCAATATACAGTTCCTTGAAAATAGAATAGCTGTTTTGTGATTACAGAAACAAAAGCTCACTCATTCTATCTGTGCAATATGAAGCAAATCTTTCACAACTAGAGATACGAAGAATTGCTCAGCTCTGGGAAGAAATTCAATAAGAACTGTTACTCTAGGCATTCCAATGGAAATTAAGGCCATCACAAGCCTTCTTCAATGACGTGATTTGGGAAATTTATTTCTTCATTTTATTGGGCTCATTGCACGGAGCACATTTTTGCTTCATATTCAATTCATATGTTTTAATTAAAGAGAACAACATGTTTTGTCCCAAAGTAGACCACAAAATAATTTTATGGTAGCACTTATCCTTAAAAGGCTGGAGTTTTGGTTTTACGTGTATTTAAAATTAAAAAAATAAATAAAAGGCCTCGCCACGCATGGTAGCACATGCCTGTAATTCCAGTACTCAGGAAGCTGAGGCAGGAGGATCTTTACAAGTTCGAGACCAGCCTGGGCTGCAAAATGAGCTCAAGTTCAGCCTGAAATGCATAGTGAGACCCTGTCTTAAAAGACAAAAAAAAAAAAAAAAAAAAAAAAAAAAAAAAAAAAAAAAAAAAAAAAAAAAAAAAAAAAAAAAAAAAAAAAAAAAAAAAAAAAAAAAAAAAAAAAAAAAAAAAAAAAAAAAAAAAAAAAAAAAAA
>RJWM01007984.1:0-13715 GCA_004363535.1 Dasyprocta punctata | reverse complement strand
GGAACTGCCAAAATCAAACATATCAGTATTTTAAGTTCTGGAACTCATTTTTGCCAAATGTTGAAAGTATAAGAAATAACTTGACCACTCTGCATTATTATTATTACTATTATTATTATTCAACACATGAGTAAAAATTGTCTTTCAGAAGATCTGAGGCAGATAGACAAAATTGTAAGTTTCTCTGCAATATTATTGTGCAAATTAATACAGTGTTATTACTTAATTACTGAAAGTAATAGGTAAAGCATAAGACCCCTCATGTTTTCAAAGTTATCTGTAATGTTCCTCATTATTGTTTAAATCAAGAGTATGAATAAGGAATTAGAGAATTAAGGAGTTAAATGAAATGTCAAAATGACTTTCTTTAAATAAGTCTTAAAGTAATTTTTAGTTTTATGTCTTTCATTCTCTTGATTATAAGATCACACTCATAATTTCATCCTATAAATATTCTTTGTTTTCAGTCAGTTCACATTTATAGATACAAAAAATATAGGAGGGAACAGAAATGTAAAAAGACAAAGGAATTACATTATCTATAATCATTTTAATGTGCTAAATAGAAATTTACTTAAAGGAAAAAAACAAATATTTTTACATATATCGTGTGTATATGTGCTTGTATTTACATTTGAATGAACAGTCTTAAAACCATTTTGTCAGCTTATTCCAGCAAAAAACTGAAGATCACATGTTTAATCTTACTGTGTGACAGATGATTTTCTTTTACAGGCTCAGTCAACATCCTTAATTCCAGTCATATTGGTCACAAATTGATTATCACTGACAGAAAAACAAGTTAAAATACAAGCATTTGAGGTCAATAAAATTGTTATTTGCATATGTAGAGCAAGCCTTCAAATTGTGTTCACTTTTCTATTTATCAAATACCTAGGACATATTGCCAGTATAATACCAGGCCATATAAATAATATATAGAAGCAAGATAGTTTTCAATTGGCTATATATAGGGAAATGGCTTCCAAACTGTTGAAATTTAGAAACTAAAGATGAACGATTGCTCTGTTCAGGCAAAATTTACCTACTAGAACACAGATTAGAAGTAGTATGTTCGAAGATGCCTAACCAAACAACCCTCTATTTACCCTCATCTATAGATAATTCATTTTTTTTCTGTTGTGATTCCACTCTATATATCTTAATGAGATTCCCGTACCTATCTCTATTCATTGTATTTAATTTACTTACCTACAAATCTCCCATCCTATTATAGCATAAGCTTACCAAGGGGATGAGTTCTTATCTCTCTAGTTTCCAGTCTGATGTTTCATATATTGTAAGCATTCATTGAAAATGTTGAAACATATTACTAAGAGACAGAGTCTAATCTGAAAAAGATATAAATACAGTATGCCATTCTGAAAAAGGCTATGAACACTTTTAAAAATCACTGGATGCCAAGGCATTAGGCAGAGGGATGGAGGCATGAACAGGTAAAGCATAAAGTATCCTTAGCACAGTGAGACTGCTCTGTATGATACTATAATATGGATTATGCATTGTCAAAACCCAGAGAACTGTATAGCACAAGACTGAGCTCTAATATAAATAATAACCATCAAAATATTTCTGTATTAGATCATCAACCATAACAAATGTACAACCCTAATGAAACATAATAATAAGGGAGATGTACAGAGGAAGAGGGTGTGAAAAAAGGAAGAAATGTGGGAACTCTGCTCTCTCTACCCTGTCTTTCTATGTACCTAAAACAGCTGCAAAAATAATACTATCCACTTAAAAAATAATACAGTTAGGAGCCAGGATTTGATTTTAAGTAACTGAGCAATGTTAAATTCTTTCTCAAACTTTACAACTGTCATCAGAATATTTTAAAATTCTGAACATCAGCATATTAAGATTAATTTGGCCAAGATACAGTTTGAATTTCTTAGATTCTTTACATTTCTGACACACTGCCAGTATAATTACTTGGCAAAGTAAGCTTCTTAAGAAATCTTTCTTATTTCCAAACATACTTTACTTGTCTGCAGCTGTACCACTTCTCTACTAATGTTTAAAGCACATGTGCAGGGCCGGGGATGTAGCTCAGAGTCACAGCACCTCCCTGGCATGCATGAGGCCCTGAGGTCAATTCCCAGTATCAAAAAATAATAATAATAATAATAAAGCATATGTGCAAAGGGAGGATTTCATATTTTTATTAATAGTATTTATTTGAAGAGTCTATGAAATTTTAATCACATAAATTTCTCATAGTCATTGTACTTAAATCATATTTTGACTCAACCCTGTGACTGTTCTATTTCCTATTAAAATAAAGTTTTAAAATATTGTCCCAATATATAATTTCAACTACTGTGTACTCAACAATATTAAACTCAAAATATTGAAATGACTACATCACTTAAATTGTAAATTGATCAGGACTGGGCATGGTGGTGCATGCTTGTAATCCCAGCACTTGGAAGGCTGAAGCAGAGGGCTTGCCATGAGTTCAAGGGCAGCATGGGCTACACAAGCAAGTTCGAGGCCAGCCCAGGATACATAGCAAGATCTTGTCTCAAAAAATTAAATCTCAAAATTGTAAATTTATCTTAGATATTTGCCTTTACAATAAAATTTTTTGATTATATACTAAATGGCAAGGCTTATATGTGGAATATGAAATACAATAAAGACTATTACATGGTTCCTACCATTCCAGAGTTCACATTTTTTGAGTGAAATAGACAAATGCACTGACAATTATGGAATAATTATTTCTACAGTGACTGGGTAAGGTTTTCTGTAAATAGAAGTCCCTCCCCCAATAAAATTGCTTTTATTATCAGACAGAGACATTAGAAGATTAAAAATACCAGATAAAATTAATTATCAGAAGTACAAAACGAAAAGACAAAAAAAAGATCACAGCTACTACAATACTGATTTGAGAAAGTGCCACACTTTACAGAGATAAGGATATAGTGGGAAAAAAATGACTCCAGACACAGATGGAAGTAAGAAGAACAATGTGGTAAATGCAGGTGGAATTTCAAATATAAGGAATGGGCACTGAGTATAAGATGTGAAAAATACCTGCATTTAGATAAAGTGATACAATTAAGATGAATGTGCGTGAGGGAGTCAGTACAAGGTGTGAAGCTTAGAAGGAGTAGATCGATATTGTCCAAGGCATTAACATTTAGAAGTTGATACCAATTGATTACCAAAGGAGAAACTTGCAAAAAAAAAAAAAAAAAAAAAAAAAAAAAAAAAAAAAAAAAAAAAAAAAAAAAAAAAAAAAAAAAAAAAAAAAAAGCCAAAAGACTTAAAATCAGAGGGTTTAAAAAGAGTGCAGAATCATAAGATTTAAGGCAAGTAAATGTGTCAAGAAAAGATCAAGAGGCTCAGCTCTGAAGAGAAATGCACAATGCCAAAGACTACTATGTATTCATCTGTACTTGGACACTAAGTATCTCTTAAAAAGTTAGGATGTACTGTTCTCTCTCCCTCCCTTTAGAAGCTATCATCCATCTTTCACTGATGTCCATAATTTATTCATTTGTTCAAATATATTTAAAGGACATATTATGTCACAATGAATGTAGTTCTTTAAAAAGAGAAAGTAGACACTTTCTGGAGCTTGAAACATACCAATGACAAACAGATGAAAATCTCTACCCTCATGGAATATTCATTCAGAAAACAGAGAAAACAGACAAAAATAAAGGAAGAGAAGAGCAAATTTTAGTGTATTGAAGAATGATTGCAATGTTATGAATCTGAGATAGTATTTGATCATCAGTAACAAAATGAATGACACAATATGAGATCATCATAGTTAAGCAACAAAATATATAGTAGAGAGCTATGTCCCTCAAGACATTGTTCAATGGTGCTAGTGGTTTTAATTTACCACACTTGTTTTTTAAAAAATTCTTTCTTAAAATTACAGCCTCTCCATCTGCATTGTCTATATATTCTCACAAGTTGTTCACTTTGTCCATTAGTCATTAGCACATTGGCTATAGTTGTTTTAATTTACCAGTTCGATGATACCAATATCTTTGCCATGTGGAAATCTAGTTCAAATGCTTGTTTTCTCTCTTCAAACTGTGCCCATTTCCTTTTAGTTGCCTTTGATCTATTCTTGGTATATTGTTGGGTATAATGCACTAGGTAAAGGGAATTGATGTGAGTAGACTTTTACTAATACAATAATAGGTGATGAGGAAAGGAAAAGCTTTCTATAGTCCTATAAACAAGTCTCAGTCTTTTTAAATATCTGTGACTTTAAACTGTGAATTTCACAATTAGATGCCTCTGAACTTTTGGTGTTTTCTTTTTCATACTTTTAGGTGGTACAAGGTAACTACAGTGGACTGGAGTTGAGTATCTCCCTCCTCTAAGTCGTTTGTGTTCTAACAGAATTCCAGAGGCTACACAGTTTCTCTATAGTGCTGGATTTATTACAAACAGAATCCTTCAGAATGTTTCAGAATGGCTTCATTTTCCCTCCCACTACTGGAAGAGGAAATTCTTTCATTCCTGATACTGTGAGAACTGCAATGGAACACAAGGAGTTAAATCTCATAAAAGTATGGAAATCTCTGCACCTGAGTCTGCTTGGATTTCAATTCTCAGACTTGCCCATACTTAGCCTTTAGCAATTCATAAATTAGCGTTTAGGTTTTTCTACCCTCGCGCTGGTTTCCATGGAAATTTCTGCTCCTATAAACTGATCCATTGTATTTGCCTGTCTCTACAACTGGTGTTATGGAAGTGGGCAGTGGTTTTCCCTGTGATCTCACTTTCCCTTTGCTTTAAGAAGATTTATTGATTTTATTTAGTTTATCCAGATTTTGATTTGTTAGGACAGAGTGACTTTCAAGTTCCGACATGCTGGACTAGAAACCCTTTAGTTTACTTTTTATGGTTCTTTTTTTCTCTGCCAAGCAGTCACCTTGCAATCCTATAAACCTGAACCACTTATACGTACTTACATTCAGAGTAATAGACACCGGGCATCTTGTGCCATGCTAGGTATAAGAATAATATTCCCAGTTTTGTTTTATTAGCATGTTCAAAAACACCTGAAGATCTTTTGGTAACTGTAGAAGTTCAAGGACTATCATGTACCCATGGGTAGGATAAAATACAGAAATTCATTCCCCACTACCATTTTAATAACCTGGGGTTTCTTTTTAGTATTTCCTTACCCTAATCATCCTCATTACCACCACCAATATCCATATACAGTTCTCTTTAAAGGTATTGAGGATTGAACTAAGGATTGAACTCATTGTATTTGTAATGAGCTACCATCCATCTACTACCCAATTAAAAAAATTTTGAGACAGAGTCTCACTAGGACGCCAACTTGTGATCTTCTTGCCTCACCATATAATTTTAATGCTTTGTTTGGTCTTCTTTATACAGTGAATACTCACATCTATCCATTTCTTCCCATCATCAATGCTACTGCCATTTAGGACATCCTTTTACTAGGCAACCATAACTTTTAAGTGGGGTCCCCTGTCCACTCTTGTCATTTATATGCATTCTTTCACAGTAACCATAGTGATTATCTAAAAATCCAAATTATGTCATGCCACCTTCTTTATTTTTCAGTGACTTTCCAGAATAAAATCTCCATACTAGTTAAATGATAATTCATTTTAGAAGTCAAATCTATTTTATATACAATTATGGACATAGATTTTCAACTTGAAAATATACTTTATATTCAAAAAAGGACAAAATTGAGGTTAATGACTGATTTGTACAATGCTTTGAAACAAATAATAAGAGTAAGGCAAGTTTAAACAGTATGACTAATGACAGATGTGTTTATTCAACACCCCTGGTAAGCTGGAATTCTACAGGTCAAGTCAAAAATTTTAATTGACAGATAATTTATGTAATTTTTTTCTCTATGAAGATGTCCATTATACCATTGTAGTGTTTGTTTGTTTTGTTTTGTGGTAGATTTAAGCTGAATTTCTTTCAGAGTGCAAAAACTACACAAACACTTTGAATGCCTTTACATGTTTTCAGATTCTTTGTTCTTTTCAACACCATTCAGTCATGCCTGCCAAGCTTTGCCTAGATGACTATGGCGTAATAGAAATACGAATTTTGCAATCAGAAGACTTATGTTCAAATCCAAGATACAACATTTAGTAATTTTAGGAACATAGCTTTACAAGCCTTTTTCCACATAAATATGCTATGTATGGATAATAGGCATACTTACTACAAATGACAGTGAGGATTTAAAAAAATGTAATATATGTAAGAATTAAAAAATCCCACATTACATTTTTTTCTTGGCTGATTCAGAATTTTAAAAAATTATTCTGTAAATCAAGGGAACATGTGTGCTCCCCTCTAATTTTTCAGTATCTTAATAATTTGTTTAATTCATATTATTGTTTAAAGATAAACACAAGCATACCAGGTGTAAAAAGAAGTCTAACTGAAATGTATTGTATATATAGAATAGTATATATATATATATATATATATATATATATATATATTGTGTTGTTTTTTTACTTCTTGTTTGTTTTGGTTAGTTTGGTTTTTTGAGACAGGATCTAAATACTTAGGTCATACTGGAATTCACAATCCTCTTCCCTCCCTCAGTTCCAAGTTCTGCCATCAGAGACATGTACCACCACTATGCTTATGTCTTTGACAAGTCTACAAACTTGCAATTCCTGTAAGAATTCCAATTACCTTCTCATGAGGGAATTAAAAGGAAAATAATTACAAAACTATATACATTTATATATATATATAATATATATAATATATATATAATATATATATATATATTCTTCAGATGACCTCAGATGTGGTATTATGAAATTTATGAATTGGAGTGGCTTTTAGAAGGAAATCCATTATAACTTATATGACTTTTGCTAACAGTACTGCTAACAACTCATATTACATATTTAATATTTCAGATATCAAGGTAAATATTCTATATGCATTCTCTCATTTATTAATTATACTGACATATTTGAATGAAATATTTTTCTCTTCCTTTAATACATGATGCAAATTAAGAACTCTTTATAAAATGGGGATCATCATGCCCATGAGATACTAAACCTGGTTCACACCGAAGACTGTGGGAGGGTGCAGCAAGGCACTGTGTCCAGCAGGCTGGTCCAAGAACTTTTCCACCCTGAGAGGTTTCCACTTCCATGAGTGGTAGAGGACAAGGTTTCTGAAAATGCTTGTATTTCCTTTCACCACTTCATTTCCTTCTAGTTCACTGGCCATCCTACGCACCTGCCACCAAACTGGGTTCCATCTCAGTGTAATCTAGGAATACAGTAGTTTTTTAATGACTTGTGTTGGGAGGAAAGCAGTGTCCTTGGAGAAATTTAAAGACTGTTCTGTGTGATGCTAAAAAACTTTACCCCATGATACCAGATTCTGGGGTGCTGGGAACTCTTGATAGAGATAGGTTCTTCTTGCCCTGAACAAAGAACTGGACAAAACAAATGCAAAATGTAGTGAGGTTTTACACTTATTAAAGGTAGGATCCAGGTGTGGTGGCACACTCTTGCAATTCCAGCAGTTGGGAGGCTGAGGCAGGAGGCTCATTATAAGTTCGAGACCAGCCTGGGCTACAAAGTAAACCTAAGGCCAGCCTGAACTGCATTGCAAGACCCTGTCTCAAAAATACAAAATAAATAAATAAATAAATAAATTTAGGAAAAGAAATGAAACATGCTTGTCAGAGTGAGTGTGGACCACTTAAGAAAAGAAATGCACCATGCACAATGCAAAGTTGGCCACTGAAAACTGTGATACCCCAACTTTATGGCCATAGTGTTTGCATTTCCCACTCCTCAGGCTGACATCAACTCTAGGCCATCCCATGAACTCCTGCTTCAATTCTTGTGAGAAAAGTTGAAAATATTATTTTCTGATTGGTCCCAGGTGCAAGGCTTTTGGAACTGTTTGTAACTCTGTCCTGGAACTCTGGGATTGACAGACCATGCCCACTTTCCCAGTCAGTTTGCTGCACACTAATCTCCTGCCTTATTTCCCACTTAGAGAAATAAATTTCCATAACTCTTTATGGCATTCTAAGGTAATGGAGGTTTCCATCTTCATGTAGCCACTTTCTTCCGAAAGGGCTTGTAGCGTCTACCTACTAGGGATTACGTGCTCTCCAACTATCTTGGGATGGTGCAGCTCATCAACTGGGTTGAAAAGAAGTAAAGAAAAACTGTCAGAAGATAATGAGAAAAGAGTTAGTGTCTAATTGTGAAGAATTATTGTCAGGAGAATAACTTTACTATTAGGTTGAGGATAAAGAGTTCAATATGAGAAGGACCAGAACAGATTTCCACGCTTTCTGTGGAGAATATATGCAAAGAGGAACACAGTTAAATTATCAAGAGCCTGAGTGCTGTATGCTTCACAAGATTACCCATATTATGGATCTAATTAACAACAGAAATCTCAACACAGATGCCTGTTCAAGTTGTGGTGACTTAGGGTCATTAGTGACTCTATTAATTTGCACTTGAAGCAGTACTGGAGACTTAGTTTTTCATTTGCTTCTCCAAACTTCTGGGGTCTCTACTGCACCTTTGGTTCCACAGTCAGTTTTACACACTGCACTCTTAGGGACACATTGCTTGGTCTTCCAGGCCTTCTTCTGAAATCTGAGTGGAGGACCTCCTAATTACACAACTTTTGCATTGTGCAAGTTCATACAACAAGCACCATATGCATGACACCAGGGCTGGCAGACAGCTGGAGCAGTAACCAGGCTTCTGTATCTCTTGCTTATAGGGTCAAGTGCCTCAGAACAAAATCCTGAGGAACAACTTCCCTAGGCAGCTATCATTCTGAAACATAGTACTCTGGGGCTCTATTCTCAAAGCAAAGTCTTTGTCTTTTGCAGTTTTTAGGCTGCAAAAGGTAGAGTCCTCAGGTCATCTTTTTGATCATCCTCTTCCTTCTGAGCAATTAAATTCTGCTCTACTCGATCTTTGTAGTCTATCTTTTCTACTGGAGATTCAAACTGATAAATTTTAAGTCATTCTGCTGAGCTCTTTGCTCTCAATTCTCAGTGGAGGTCTGGCTAAAAGCCCCCAACAGTAACCATACAACCACCACAATACTAGATTGTCTCGAAATTTCTGTTGCAAAATTAATTAGTATGCCTTTGTTAATCTCAGTCTCAGGACAAGTCTCTGAACATGAGTAAAATGCAGACAACCTTTCTGCCAAACTATACCACACACGGTCTGAAGTCCAACAACCAATGCAGTCCTTCCCAGCAGAAACCTCATCAACGTTATCAACATTTTGGTCTTCTGAGCACTGGCCAGAATCTCCCATCAAGTACAGATGAAGGAATTCTAGGACCTCTCTTTCAGGTAGTATCTGTAAACCTTTACAAATTCTTCCCATAAGATATGAACATGTGGCTCTTGAACCACATGTTCAGGCAATCACAACAATGACCCCACTTCTGGTACCAAATTTTCTTAGTTACTTTTCTCATTGCTGAGACAATATAACTAACACTCAAAGTAAAAGGAGGAAAGGTTTATTTGACTCAGTTTTTAGAGGGTTCATTCCATAATAGGCTGGCTCTGAGGAAAGGTGGTATAGCAGAGTGGCATCATAGAGGAAGACAGGAAGCAAGAAAAATAGCAAACAGTAAGTGACAAGCAGTAATCCTCTTTTTCTTCCTTATATCTTATTCATGCTACCCACCATTAGAACATGCAGCCTTAATCTTACCCATAATTATGCCAAACCAATCTGTAGACGAATGTAGTAATCACATATCCTTGATTCCAACATCACCCACTCTTGATCCCCAAATCACCCACTCTAGTGTTGTACTGTATGCCCTGTGCAGAGCAGATCACCTGTTAGATTCAGTTCACTGCCAGGTTCTGTGGCATAAGCCACATCACCTCTGCTACTTAAGTCCCATAGTGTACATTGACTATTCCATCACAATAACAGAGTGCAGATGTTTGTATCCTCTTTCTTATCCTTTGTTGAGCCTTTAGGTGATATTATTCCTTCATTTGTGACAAGTTAAAATATGTTCTTGACTTAATTTGTGCCAAGAAAACCTAATATGGGTAATTACTGGAAACTTTCAAAACTGCCTTCTTCCAATTTTGGTCTAATTTGCATTGCTACTAAAGACCACCTAGGAAATAGTATTGCATTTTGTGGTCTTAATTTGTGGCCTGGAGGTCCACACATTTTTATGAGTGCACATTTCCTGAGGGGAAAGTTATTGGGAAAACCTGCAATGCTTTAGGGAAAGGCATAAATTGGTTCTATTTTTTCTATAAAATGCCACATTGTACTAAATACTGCACAGGAGAAACTGGTTCCCAGGCACTGAAAAGGAACCATGTACCCTGAAGTCCAAAATTCCATTTGCTCATGTTTCTTGTGGTAAGAACATGGGGGTAAGGCTGAAACCTTAATTTATATTTTAAAAGTTGGGTGTAATTAATAGAATCTGGAGGAAATTGATTGAAGTAGAGAGAATGTACTTTTTATTTAATTGCATGACTATGCAAGGTGAGTGGGTACACTCCAAACTGGTATTTTTCTTGGAGCACATATTGTTGCCACAGTAATTTAGGTTCAGTTTACTTTATAATAACCTGAATAACATTTGTTACATGGCCAGGAATAAAAATAGAGAAATGGGAAATCTCATGGGTCAGAAATATTGGCTTCTTCATCCAACTAGTTTTTTCATGGACTCAGCTAGAAATGATCTTTCTTGCTTACTGATGTCTCCCACGACTAATGTAAGGCGGCTCTTCCCTGGGCATAGTAATATCAAAACAGGGTAGCCACACATTCCGATTTCTTTCTTTCCTTCTTTTTTTTTTTGTACCGAGGAATGAGTTCACAACCTCGCACCTGCCAGGCAGGCACTTAAGCCACTGAGCTAAATCTCTGGCCCTATTTTTTGAAACAGGCTGTCACAATGCAGTTCAGGATGGCTTTGAATTCACTTTGTAGCCCAGGCTGATCTCAAACTCGCAATGATCCTCCTGTCTCAGCCTCCCAAGTGCTGAGATTACAGGTATGTGCCACCATGCCTGGCTTCACATTCTGATTTCTTTGAAAACTAGATCTAGATTTTAAAGTTAAACTGAAGTTAAACTTTATATGTTATATATCACACATATTTGAAGTTTAAAGCTAGATTAATTTTATATAGAGCATATTTAAATCCATGAAACTTTCATAACCATACTAGTGAGTACATCCATCACCTCTATAATTACCTTTTGCCCTTTTCTAATTTTTCCCTACCCTCATCAGCCCTCCAGGCAACCACTGATTCTGTTACTTCTTAATTAAATTAGCCCATATTTTCTGGAAGTTTATGTGATAGGAATCATAAATGTTTACTTTTTATTTTTCTATTTTCCTTCATTCTACATAATTATTTTAAGATTCATAAATATTGCTAATGTGAATAATATATTCTATTACTGGGTAGTATTTTGTTATGTGGATGTATTACTGTTTTTTAATCCATTGACCTGCTAAAAGACATTGAACTATTCCTGGTTAAGGACTTTTATCAAAAAACTGCAGAATATTTAAATACAATTTGAAATGCTTTCCAATGTAGTTATACTCAGAACCAAAAGTTTTTTTCTTGACATTTTTAATCCATCCCTGTATCACATAAAATTCTTTCATACAAGGTCACACTCTACTTTAAATTTGTAATGGATATTTTCATATACATACATTGATAGAAAGCATATCTTACAAAATTCCATGAACTCTTCTCCAATCTTATCTCATTATCACTGGTAATTTTTGTTTTATCTGTTTGCATCATATTATTGTTAATTTATTTAATTTCCAAGACATTGTGTCATTTATTTATATTTTCAGAATGTATTTGTAAAATATAAATACTGTTTCATAACTCTAACAACTATCACATAAAGTAAAAATATTTTAAAAAGTTAAAAATGGATAAGTTAAATGAAATGATAATTCATTAAATAAAAAACATAAAATACCAGTAAGCATGTGAAAAGTATACAATCTCTTGAGCAATAAGGATATACAAATCCAAGTAAAAATAACTATTTAAATATTTACTCACATTGGGCAAGAATTTAAGTAAGTGACAATATTAGACAGCTAGAAGGGATATTACTCTTATACTACCTGATGATAGCATACATAGGTGTATATTTTAAAAGTCAGTGTGACATATCTTCCTAATTTCAGAAATTTTGCTTTGAGGAACTGAACCAAAGAAATAATAAGAAAGGTAAAAAAATGTTAAATATGTAAATAAACTAAACTTACAGAATATGATTAGTAAATTAACATATTAAAATGTTGACATATCCTTTACATGAATTAATACTTCGTTATTTAGAATAATACTGTTTGTGAGCATGGTGCTGCCTGCCTGTACCCAGCACTCAGGAGGCTGAGGCAGGAGGATCATTGTAAGTTTGAGGCCAGCATGAGTCCACTAAACTACGTAATGAGAACTTGTCTCTAAAAACCCCAAAATAAATAAATAAATAAAACAATAGTGTTATTAGGATAACAAATACATTTCAATTCATAGACAAATTTTAAAACTATTATGAATAACTTGCTTGTAATGAATAAAAATGATAGAACTAGCAAAATGTGTATATTTTGTTATGTGCATATTTTGTCACATTATTATATAACTACAATTAAAATTAATTTGTTTTTATGCTTAAATATGAATGATTTCTTTAAAGGTACAGTAAAAAAACTATTAACTTATGTGTTTCAAATACTTAGAAGGCTACAGTTGCTAAATAAGAATACCAACAACAATTCAAATAATACAGTATATGTAGCATGAAGTATTAAGAAAATTAATTTATAATACTATTCTATAAGGTTCCATTACACTGTAGCCCTAATAATTTTTAATTATGATGGCTGTACTGTGCTCATGCAGGAAAATGTCCTTGTGAACTCAAAGTATTACAGAGAATGGGGCATCATGTTGACAACTTACTCTTAAATGACTCTAAATTTTGAGAATTCTTGTAATATTTCTTTAAACATTTGTCTAAGATTTAGGTTATCTCAAAATAAAAAGTTATTAAAATTATTACTAAATTATAAAACAAGTTAACTCATAAATCATGCCTTTAATGTGATTTAGTATGTCAGCTTACTATCACAATAATTCAGATTATATATCTCTACGCATAATTTTATAATAAATTGACATATTTTTAATCCCAAATCTTGTCAGTATGTTTTCACCTTCAAAGAATGAACAAATTCAGTGATTCACAGGATTATGTATATTTTACTAGATGTAACTTTAGTTATATATTCCTTATGAATCAATTTATCCAATCTTACATATTCAAAGAGATACGTTAGATATTTTAAAACATGGACATTTTTGTCTACTAAAAATATTTTATGCCATGTACTCTATTGCCACGATCCATGCGGCTCCTGAGGTTCTTGGGGTGAAGGACCCCGAGAGGATGAGAAAATAAAGACAGAGAGAAAGCTGGAGTCAGGTGGAGCCCTTATCCTCCTGATGGGAGGAAAGGAACTGGCCCCTCAATGCAGGGGCGTTTATTTATACCTTTTAGCAACCTAATGTCATATGACACCCTGTTGTCCTTGCAACCCACCGCTCAGACTGCCTTGGGGCAAGGCGTTCTCTAGGCTGA
>RJWM01007983.1:0-75241 GCA_004363535.1 Dasyprocta punctata | reverse complement strand
CCTTGGTGTTCCTGCTGTGTGGAGCGTGGCTGTGGACCTGAAGGAGCAGCAGGCATTTCAGGATGGGCACGCGGCAGAGCCCCAGGATAATGCCGGTGAAGTCCAAGGGGGAGACCAAGGTATTGGCCTGCAGGGCACCAGTGCATCCACACTGGGTGGATCGCCTACCTCTAGGGCTCCCATCCCGAGAGGAAAGTACACTCTGGTGTAGCAGAAACGTCAGAGGAATTTCTCTTATAAGAACAGAATGAAATTTCTTTTTCTTTTTCTTTCTTTTTTTTTTTTTTCCTGAGGTACCAGGGATCGAACTCACAACCACACACCTGCCAGGCAAGGTGCTTAGGCCACTGAGCCAAACTCCTGGCCCTATTTTTTTCAAGGCAGGGTCACACTATGTAGCTCAGGTCGGCCTTGCTCACGTTGTAGCCCAAGCCGGCCTCGAACTCACAACGCTCCTCCTACCTCAGCCTCCCGAGTGCTGGGATTAAAAGCGTGCGTCACCACGCCCGGCTCAGAATGAAATATTAAGAACTTTTTAAAATATTCTAACCAGTGCCCACTCATTTGTCTAATTTGTATGTATCATGAGTTATTTACCCTTCAAAGTATTTTTTTGTAGTAGTTATTCTTAATGGTTTTTAATAAACTAAGATTTTTTAAAATTTATGCCATTTTGTCTGCATTTCATTGAAAAATCTATAACATTGAGAAATCAACCAAAGTATTGTTTAACTATTGTGGATTGTTGTAAATTCCCCCCGTTGTGTGTTGGGAATCAAAGCCGGGGCCGAGCGCAGGCTGGGCATGTGCTCTGTCACTTGAGCTCATCTCTGGCCCCAGTGACTTTTTGCTTTAATTATTTCTACAGCTGTTTTGCCACTAGCTTACAGTGACTCATAATGTTTGTTATTTCAAGTACATTTTTCAAAACATTTTGCAAGCCATACAAGGGGCTCATGCATATAATCTGAGCCTTGGGAGGCTGGTGTGCAACAGGATCCCAAGTTTGAGTCCAGCCTGGGGAACTTAGTGGTTTAGCAAGACCCTGTCTTAAAATGAAAAATAAAGGGCTGGAGATGCAGTTTGGTGTGAAGACCTTGTTCGGTCCCTAGTACTGGGGAAAGGGGACATTTTCCAAAGCATTAGCAGTAATTAAAATTATTAATCAAAATGAAAAATGTCTTCTACAAAATGGCAGGTGTGTATTCCCCCAATGATGACTGAAATAGTTCAGGAAATGACTCTAGAATAAAGAATGTAGTATATGACTGTTAAAAAAATCTTCAGAGAAACTAGGATGAGCCTTTCTGTCTGTATCGTTTTATGTCCAAACCTGAAATAACTATTTTCAGGTTTAGGAACTAATATCTTCCTTTAGGATTCCTTTTGTTTGTGGTTTGCATCAGTTGGCTTTTTGTCCTTGTGACAAAATACTTGAGATAAACAACTTAAAGGAGGAAGCATGTAATTTGGGTCTCAGTTTCAGAGGTTTCGGGTCATGGTGCGCTGGCTGCAAGGCAGGGACACCGTGGAGGGTGTGGTGGAGCAGGGCTGCCCTCCTCCTGGGGTCTGGGAAGCAGAGAGAGGGGGAGGAGCCAGAGACGATGCGGTCTCCCAGGCCACACCGCCATGACCCGCCCCTTCAACTAGGCCCCATCGAATTTTCTTTCACCTCCCAATAATGCCATCAAAGTATGGTCTTATCAATCGATTAATCCACTGATGAAATTGTAGCTCTTGTGGACAGTCACCTGCAGAAAGCCCAAACTCTTAATATGTGAGGCTTTTGGGGGCTGTTGTAGATCTAAGTCATAATATATATGCAATAATAATATATAATGTATACATATATTTGTAAATGATATATATAAAACATCAAGCCCTAAAAACTTATAAACAAGACAGTATATATATATATATATATATATATATATATATATAATATATATATGAATATGTACATGACAACTTTTTTTTTTTTCTTTATGGCACCAGGGACTGAACTCACAATCTTGCACCTGCCAGGCAGGCACTTAAGCCACTGAGCCAAACTCCCGGCCCTGGTTTTTTGAGACAGAGTTGCACTATGTGTTCAGGCTGGCCTTGTGCTCACGTTGTAGCCCAAGCTGGCCTCGAACTCACAAGGCTTCTCCTACCTCAGCCTCCCGAGTGCTGGGATTAAAGGCGTGCACCACCACACCCGGTTTAAAACAACTTTGTAAAAGAGTAGAATAAGAAAGGTAGTACTTTACCAAGAGAATACACATGAAGCTACTGTAAGTCACTATAACTTTGAATAGGAATTGACAAAAATTTCCGTGAAACTGGGCACATGGCAATGTATTAACAAATGATAGTTTAGTTAAGTGGAATGGATAATTGTATTGATGCCATTTATTAAAAAATATGTCTGTCAAAACAGAGATAAAACTGGACTCTGTGCTTTGTCATAAGAGGAAATAAATTCTGGTTGCAAAAAGACTGATACCAGCAATATTCATAGAAAGAATCTTAGAGATTACATACAGAATTGAAGGATGGATAAGAATTTCTTAATATTAAACTAGGTGGCTATAATTTTTTGAACACTTACATCATTTAGTACTAGTTTCTCTGTGAAAGGTAAGGGTTGTATTGTAAGAGTCAAGATACAAATGAATGGTCTAGAAAACTATTTCATGCAAAATAGAATTAATCAGTAATACAGAGACTTCTTACAAATGGACACGAAAAGACCAAAAAATTCAGTGGGAAAATGGGCAAAGTATAAGAGTTCTTGATAAAGGGTCAAAGCTCTGTGTCGCACAAATATATGAAAATGTGTCCAACTATTAGGAAAAATCAAGGAAAAGGATATTAATAGGACAATGATGGGTTAAGATAAGATTGAGTACCTTGGAGACTGTTAACTCCTTTTGCTCATAAGAATGTGTCTATAAAGAATGCTCCTACACACTACTAGTAGAAATGTGAAGTTTAAAAATCCTTTTGAAAAGTTATCTGCTATTAAATTTTATAATCATCTTAGGATAGAAAAAAAGACATTGGGTAGAAATTTAGAAGAATGAAGTGTTGACTTTAATACTTAAAAAACTTTCAATGACCATTAGATTCATTAATCTCTCTTAGGTAATCTGTTTCACAAAATTAAGCTCACCAGTATTCATGGACATATTCACATGGACATTTATTGTGACAAAGAAATAAAGTAAATGCTCATGATAAGAGAGTGGTTGAATAGATTATACAATATCATGTAGCCATTAAAAAGAATGAATTAAAAAGACTATTGACTTGCAAGGATTTTGTAGTATTATTGAATAAGAAGAACAAAATTAAAAAAACAGAATATCGCCTCATGGTTGTGGAATATTGGCTACCCTGTGATCATGCTTGAAACATGCGAAACTGTAAGCTTGGAGAAAAGCATGGAGGCTGTATAGATTGTTATTAAATTAACCACACGTAGCTCAGTTACATGTTTGTGTGAGATCTGTGTATACCCACAGAAGCAGATTTACTTGAGCCCATGGAGCTTAAGATTCAGGATATCTGTCCCTTCTAAGGCCTTGGGGACTTGCTGCACTATATTTCCATGGCTTGGGCTTAGTCCTTTTTGTGCCCCTGTAATGAAATGTCACAGACTGGGTAACTGCTAATGAATGAAAATTTATTTCGTTCCTGGTTCTGGAAGTTGGGAAGTTCACGATCAAAGACTTTCTTGCTGCATTAGAGGATTTCGGAGGGCATCACTGACGTGAGAGGGGAAAGGAGGGAGAATGAGGTGGGGGAAAGGGGATGGGAGGAGAGGAGAGGAGAGGAGAGGAGAGGAGAGGAGAGGAGAGGAGAGGGAACAGGAAGGCGGAGGAGGAGAGGCCAGGGGAGGGGAAGGGAGGGAAGTGGGGGAGAGGAAAGATGAGCATGGTGACTGAACCAATTTTCTAAAAACTAAGGAACCCGCTTCCAGTATAACAGCATTAATGAATTCTGAGGCGGAGCTTGCCTGACTCAGTCACCTCTTAAAAGTCGCCACTTTCACTACTTTTCCACTGGGGGTTACATTTCCAGCGCATGAACTTTGGGGATCACAGTCAAACCACAGCAAAGCCCAGTTATTTTTGCATAGCTTAATAGACTAGAACCTTGACCGGGCAAAAATGTCTCTTTTTAGCTTAGACTTCCCCCTCTGTTATCTTTCTGTTCCTGCTCAGGAGATTTGGAATGGTGACTTTGGGGATCTGAGTAAGTGAAAGTTGTGTTGGAAATAAGATTTGGTTTGGGTTAGGGATGTATTTATGTGATGTGCAGTCACTTTTGTTAGGAGTGTCAGAAAAGCTTCTCCCACCCCCACCAGGAGCTTTGATGTGCGGGTGTGGCCTCGGTAGGAACATAGCACCGAAGTATATATCAAAGCAGTGTCTTATATTCCCTGTGAGTCATATTAGAAAAGTGGTCTAGATTTTAAATTTTATTTATAAAGAAAATTTGACTGAAATTCTCTGAATTTGAGAGCAGTCAAAAAAAGTTACATGATTTTTCTTTTGATGAATAGTGGAGCAGAAACCAGAAGATCAACAAAAAAATAATTGATGAACCACAACTGCAGGAAAGAATGAAATTTCTATTTTTTTCTGTTAAAAATGAGTACAACATTTTCATGTAAGAAGATACATAAGTAGATAAAATAAAAAATGAGGGAAACATTATCAAGTAGCTCATAAAATGGTGGATTTTTTTGGATATAGTGATGTAGTGTTTTTCAACTTTCACAAATTTGTATAATATTGTGATTATTTTCATTATACATGTTCACTTTCGTGCCCAGTTTGGTTTTTTGTAATTCTGTATTTTTCTTAAAACAAGATTCCCAGATTTTATGCATATTGTATACATATTTTATCCAGGTCCTCCAAAATCTGGTTTTAATTCTAGGTATAAAAGTGATAGTAAATTAAATGAAAAGATGAAAAAATTAGAATTTATCAGGAAAGATCTATAGTATTTTATGTTTTTATGTGAAATGGCCATGAGTGAGTATAGAAGAACTAAATGCAGTAAATCGTTCAGATTCTTCCTTAGACATGGCTTCTCTGAGGATTTGTAACAGTTGCTGAAGAACTCAAATTTGGTCTGGTGGAGTTTAGTGTGGGTCACGTTGCAGAAAGCACCACTATGACTACTGGCCAGCAGAGGGCGCTTTGCCGGTGGTCTGTGGTGTGAGTGCCGGGTCTGCAGTGTGCTTAGGCTTAAAAGAACAAGTATTTAATGTGGCCAGTTTAGAGCTCACCAGATAGGAGAGGGACTGCTCTCTATGCGGCCTTTCAGACTGATTCTGTCTCTGTTGTTGTGTCCGCCTCTGCCCCCCTCCCCCAGTGCTGAAATGATGGATGGATGGATGTGTCGCGCTCTGTCCACCTTAGGTAGACGCGAATACGAACAGCTCGCTAAAGAACGTGACCCCTTGGGCTGCTGGCTCAGAAGAGTAGACAGATTGATTTGATGGAAGAAGAAAGAGTGATATTCTAGGAATTTGGAGGGAGATGAAAGAAGCCAGAGGACTTACTAAGCACTAGTACCCTTTAGAATAAAGTGATCTCCATTTAAAGGGCAGGAGCTGTGCTCTCAGTTTCCCTATGGGGAAATTGTCGAGCACGACTCCCATGCTGAAAGCCAGACTTCTCATCTCAAAGGAAGACCTCAGAGGAGCTCATTAAGGTGACACACCCTGAGAGCCACAGGAATGCTCCTCCTTAGACTCTTGTGGGGCCCCGTAGAATTTCCCCGCCTTTTATTCCTGACCTGAGGCTCCTTTGTTGCCAGAGAAGTGATTGGAGGGAGCAGTATCAGGTATGAATGGTACCACACCTGGTGGAAAGTAGTAGAAGGACAATTGGGTGTTTAGCCTAATGTTGTGTTCTGTTAATAGCACCTTACGACCATTCATAAAATCAGCTAAAAGGATCAGCTGTTCCTGGGTAGTTATATACTTGAACCATGCTTATTTTTATTTGCAATATTAAATTATTATTAGGACCACACATATAGGTAGTTAAAATTTCAAAGAGTTGTAAGGACTTGTCATTAAAAAGATCTGTAGTCTTCAGCCCCATCTCTGTTATCCTGGTCCTATTCTGCCAGGACGACTACTTTGAACTCTTTTTGTGTTTTTCATTCTTTTGGTGGATTTCACTGTATTTCAAAATTAAATTTAGAAATGTGTTGATATGTGTGTGTGTGCATGTGCGTGTGTGTGTGTGTGTGTATCTTAGGGGATCAAACCCACATCCTTGCACGTGCTAGGCAAGTGCTGTACTGCTGAGCTATACCCTAGTCTTTCACTTAGAATTAATCTCTCTGAATTCTTTTATAGATGATTTAACTTACTAACTTCAGAGTCAGACTGCAGTAATGATTCATGTTTGTTTCTTTTCCCGTATGACACACTTTCCCACCTCATTTTTCAACTTACACATTTTTGCATATTAATTTTTATTTTTCCATCAGATCAGTGTATATGAATTATTATTCAGCCTCTCTCTATTTTTAAACACTTGGGATAATCTCTGAGTTGTACTGTATTCCTCCCAGATAATGCTTCCCAAATAAGCAGCTTGCTCCGTTGATACGTTGTAAAGTGGTCATCCCAGAACATTCTTTATTTTATTTTATTTTTTTTTTAGTATTGAGGATTGAACCCCACACTGAGGTACATGTCCAGCCCTTTATATTTTTCATGAGACAGGGTCTCACTAAATTGCTAAGTTTCCCAGGCTAGACTGGAACTTGTGCTCCTCCTGTCTCAGCCTCCTGGAGAGCTGGATTCTAGGTGTTTCCTACTGCTCCCATCAAGTAATCCCAGAAATTTCTTGTTGCTGTGTTCAAGGGGTAACTTGAGTTTTGGTTACTCTGTGTGGTTTTGATTTTTCCTTTCCCTTTAAAAAATTAATTGTACATAGTTTTTATACATACTTGAGGTACAGTGGGGTAATCTGGTATGTGTACATGACCAAATCAGGGCTATGTGGTGTTGATCATCTTGCAATAAGATCTTCCTAAGTGTGGCATGAGAAAATTAGAGTGTTCAGTAGCCTGACTGGGTGTACAAATCTAAAGTGTTCCTCTGGCTGACGTTTTTCATTTATAAGTAAGTTCTTTCTTAATAGTTTTGTGTCTTAAAAGTGTTTTATGTGGTATAATTTCAAATTTTGGTATGAATCTCTTTTTTGTCGGATACTTGGTGAGCCCTTTTATTTGGAAATCTTTATTCTTTAGAATTCTAGGGAAGAATTTTCTTTATAAGTTTTAATCTCTTTCTTTGGGTCTTGTGGAAACTCTTAATGGTTGTAGGTTGGCTTTTGTATTGCTACAGCTAAATCTCTTCCTTCTGCACTTGGTTTTTGTGTTTTATTTTCTTTGGGGAGATTTGCTTACCTTTGTTTTTTCACCCCTTTTATTGCACTGTTTTAGATAGGCTAGTGTATATCTTATTCCTAGTGGATTTTTCATTCTATTTTGTTTTTTAAAATAGCGTCTTGTAACAGTAATCATGGATGAATTTAACATTTAAATCAGTAGATTAGGTGAAGTAAATTGTTCTGCCCAAAGTTTGACCAGAACGGAAACCTAACCCTTTCTGGGTGAGAGAGAACCCTCCTGCCTGACACTATCAGTGAGGAGCTTCAGTCCCTAGTACATATTGGCCATCTCCAGTACAAAAACCCCAAATCAGAAATGCGCCAAAATCTGAATCTTTTTTTTTTCTTTTTTTTGGTGGCAGAGTCTTGTTATATAGTTCAGGCTGGGTTACAAACTCAGTGCGTTCCCGAGGGTTCGTTGTAACTCAACTCAGTTGAAGGCTCAGGCTCCTCTACACAGCCTTCAAAGTCTCTCCTGCATATAGGCAGAGCTCAGTGTCCTTAGAAAGACATCGGCCCAGGACGTCTCAGTGAACCCCATACAGGAAAGGATGCTGTCATGTTCCTTCCAGAACCCATTAAGGGTTAAATCTGTATTGGAGATGTCCAGAAGCACAGGTGGCCAGCATTTGGTTCATCACTCAAGACTTTGGTTGTAATTTAAAACTAAAGTTCTGGTCATAATCCAAGTTATTCGTATGTCAGGCCGATTGTTACTCAAGGGTCCACTGTGTCTTCAAGCTATTTTTCTTATTGTTCTGATATAAAATGTTTGGCTTCTTTTTAGTGTTAGTCTTTCAGCAACCTTTTCTCTCTGGCCCCAACTTTACAGGCTCTTTCTTTCTGGCCAAGCTGCAAATTTTTTAAATCCTTCAACTCTGCCTTTTATTTTTTATTTTTCTCATTCTTACTGTAGATATGGCTAAAAGCAGCTGGCAGTACCCATGTTGCAGCCTGAATGTTAGGCTGCCTGGAAATGTCTTCCACCAGATGAATTAGTCCACCATCCTTAATCTAAGTCCACCAGATGAATTAGTCCACCATCCTTAATCTAAGTCCACCAGATGAATTAGTCCACCATCCTTAATCTAAGTGTATTGGTTTAGTCCTATGCCACGCAAGGCCTCATGTAATTTGGATGGGGCTGAGTCTGGCGTTCGTGATTGGTTTGCTGTCTGTTGCTGGGATTGGTGATGTGAGTGCTGCACCCACCCAGGGGGAGCTGACATAGAGTGTAAGGGTGGGAGGAACGTCTATCTTTACTCCCTTGCTCTGTCTCTCTTGCCGGTTTGCCTTGCTGTTTGGCAACCACCATGAATGGCAGCCCCACCATGCTGCCTTGGAGCCAACTAAGTATGGACTGAAATCCCTGAGAACTGTAAGAAATAAACCTTTCCTTCCCTAATTTGGGTGTCAGGTATTCTGTCTCAGCAACGAGTGAAAAGTAACTGAGACACCAAGTCTTTATAAAGTGGGAAAAGGCAGAGAAGCTCTCTGCCAGAGTACAACACCATGACCTCCAGTACGATTTCCAAGGGAGCCCTTGTTCCCAATTGAAGCCTCTTGAGCCTGACCTTGACTGTTTGCATTCCTGTCAGCATCCTGATGTTCCGAACTTTGACTAGAAGCATCCAGCAGACTCTAAGGCTTCTGTAGCCTACATCTTCAAATATTTCCAAACTCCTGCAAACCAGTTTCAAAAGCTTCTGAACGACATGGACAGATAGTGTCACACAGTAACCCACTGCTGGTACCAGTTTTCCATGTTATGTTTCTGTTCACTAAGACAAAATACTCAATGCCCACATTGTAAAGGAAGAAAGGTTTATTTTCACTTACAGTTTTTAGTTAATTCAGCATGGTTGTTTGGTTTCAAGGCAGAAATGGCACTGTGAAAGGGAGAGGCAAAGGACAGATACTCACCCCCATGACAGCCCAGAACCAGAGAAAGAGACAAGAACCAGAGGCAAGAATAAAGGTCTCCAGGTCCTACCTCTGGTGACCCACCTCCCTCCAAACTGCTCCTCCTAGCAGCGCTTTTCATTCCTGAACTCAACAATGAGGAGTGAGGAGTCCATTGGTTTTGTACCTGAAAATCCAGTCACCTTCCAAATTTACAAGATTTAGATTTAAACCGTGAAGTAAAATATATGGGTACACACACACTGTGTCACACACATACACACACTCTGTCACATACACACACACTGTCACACACACTGTCACACACTGTCACACACATACTGTCACACACTTCCACGCTGTCACACACTGTCACACACAGTAACACACACTGTCACACAGTGTCACACACTGTTACATATACATCACACACTGTCATACACACACATGTACACACTGTCTCACACACACTTTCACACACACGTTCTGTCACACATACACACACTGTCACACACATACACACACACACATCCCTCCTATTGGTTCTACTTCTCTGAAGATCCTGCATCTACTATGTAAACATTCTTCTTAGAGTGGAATGGCTCTCAGACGTGGCTGGCGCGTCTGCTCGGAGAGCAGAGTGTGAGTGGAGCACCTTCCCCCTGCTGCTCAGGCCGGCCCCAGGCATGGCCTGTAGTGCCTCTGTGAGCTCCCTCTGTCTTGCTTTTTTTTCTATTTTTTTATTTTAAAAAAGAAAAAATAAATAACAGAAAAATCAAGAAGCAAGCAAACAAACAAACAACAAAAAGCAAAACAACAGAGAACAACAGTAACTGTATAGGCTTTCAAAACAAGATGATAGGAGTTGAACAATGGTTGTCATGTTGCATATTGCTATCTTCAATATAGTTGCTCAAGTTACCAGATACAGGAAAAAAACAAAACAGTAAAACAGAACAAAACATTGGATTTCAAAAACAAGACAGAAGCAAATCCTTCACAGTTTGTAGAATGCATATTGTTAGCCTCCATATAGATGCTCAGACTACCAGCATTAGGCCTGCAAAGTCAATCAAACAACACAAGCCTTAAGTTACGATTTTTACTTCAGCTGCTGTCATCTCAGCCTGACTTCCTCTGAATCAGCCCATTGCTTACGGGGGTTGGGGCGGGTGGGTGTTGCTCTTTTGTCTCCCAGCCTGTGCACCAGCTGGCTTACGGGAAAGTGCGGTTTGGCTTCTTGATTCTCTTCCCTTTCCCCATGGTGACTGAACCCATGGGAGCCCCTCTCTAGCTATGGGTCATACTCAGAAAGCATCTGGGAGAGACACTAACACTCTTTTTGCCAAAAGCTAAAGGAGTCTATTTTAGAAATGTAGAAAATCTCTCTTACTGAAGTTTCCATTTTCATTTTTTGAAAATGTGGCTGTATGTTTTTCCTTTCTTTTCTCTTATATTGGTGTCCCAGTAGTCAGAAGTGACAACTGAATATCTGCTTTGCAGTTTTGACTCTGAAGCCATGTGGACCTTCGTTGCTGTTAGAATCCCACGTGTAAGGATTTATGACCTCATGGGTCTGTGTTAACTGCTACTAGACCACTGCATAAACATGTTCACTTTATGAAAATGTGAAGCTTGGCATAGTGGCTTGTGTCTGTAATCCCAGCATCTGGGAGACTGAGGCAGGAGGATTGTATATTCAAGCCCAGCCTGGGCAATTTAAGAACATACTGAGATCTTGTCTCAAGAAAGAAGCTTGACAGGCTCCTCCAGAAGAACCAGTGGCAACAGGAGAACCAGCAACACCACACTATTTCCTCTCCAGGTCTCCTTTTTATGTTGTTGGCAACAGTCCTCAGGTGGGCCATCCGCGCCCAGCACCACGATGATTCAGTTCAGCTCTGTGTTACAAGTTGACTACCAGTTGTCGATCCATTGTGATCCACCTGGCTGTTCATCCAGACCTTGCTCAGTGTTGCAGTTCCTGATCCCTGTCTACTTGGGAAAGGTCCATCCTGAGCCACTTGGGTCTCCCAGACTGGGTGCCAAGACGTATGGTGCATGAGCAGGTGCAGGCACTTGTGCTTTGGTGGCCAATGTCAGAGTCCTGTTCCCCTTCAACTGATGTGAAGCCCGGGCTGTGTCATGAGTCCAAGGCCGCCTGAACCACATAGCAAGACTCCGTCACACACACAAAAAGCAAAAAAAACCCCAGAACATTCATGTTTTGGAGCATTGCTGATTTTGGGTTTTTGTACTAGTGATGTTCAATGTTTATTATGGGTTGGTGTTTGGGCCTGTTTTGCTTTGATTTTGAAAAAGTGGTAAGAATCAGGCTTGAAGCATAAAAATTCCTTGTTGGCTGGATATTTACACAAAATATGTTGTTTCTTTTTATTAAAAATAGATTCCTTATTGGAAAGGATCCTCACTTAAAATGATCTTTTAAGCCTGGTAGTAAAAAGTAAATCTCATGACTTATTTGTATTCAGTTTTATATCAAGAAGTTGTTGTTTTCCTTGTAAAGCACTGGAGTAAGGCCTGCTTTTCAGTGGTGTCACATGTAAAGATGTTTGCTATAAATATCTGATGTCTCGCATTTGGAATTGGTTATCCAGGCCTTATCCACGTTAGAAGATTTGCTTGGCAGCTTGCTCAGTGATCAGAATACTATCTTCTCAGCTCATGTTTCCATGGAAGTCTTAAGAGGAAATGTCGCCTGTCCAAAGTTATTTATTGCATAATGAATTGAGTGAGAGAATAAATTTAGAAATCAGATAGGAACAGGGCACTTGCAGTGTTTAACAGGAACTAGAGATATAGTCTACACATTATGAACTTACGTTCAAAGATGCACTATAAATTGATTAATAAGCAGCCAGCTCTGTTTTTTCTCAGTGTATATATTTTATACCAAAAAGGCTAAAAAAAGCCTATGTGAACTATGATAAAGGACTAAGACAGAATTACACGTACTGGGAACAGACTATAAGATCAGCTAGTAGATGGCAATTTTCTTTTATCTGCTATGGACTGAGAAATAGGCAAATGCAAGTATTAATTTTCTAAAATGAGCTGGTTGGCATTTTATGTGTAACAAAAAATGTAGTGAAATCAAGTGAAAATTTCTAGTAAAGTGGTCTTATCCTAAACCAGTAAGAAATATTATATTTGAGATTTCTAGAACATAATTTGGGAGGGATGGATGGCAAAGCCTCAGGAGTCAGTGCCAGATGGGAGAGACCGTGGGCTTTGCTGTCCACTGACGTGTCCTTCTGGGTGACTGTGGATGTGGCAGAAGACCAGTAGGAAGGCCATGCTATTTCGTGGTCTCACTCTTACCTCTTAACGTGAAGTTGTTTCAGTGCACTCTGAAGAGATAAATGAATAGAAATGTGTGTGAAGATAGGAACAACGTTCTTAGGACAATTATTGTTACCTTATGTTTTTCAATATGCACTAATCCAGAACTCCTTGTAGGGTGAATAGTCTAGAGGAGAAAGATGACTGGTGTCTTCTAGGGAGCCAGGTGGGATGTGAGGCTCCCGTGGCTCAATTCACAAAGTCAGTATGGTGTGGGGTGGTTCAAAGGGCCCTTCTACTCTTTCAGTAACTATTCAACCCTTCCTTTACATTGGGCAGGCACAAGAAACATATTTTCACATGTAATGCAGGAGAATAGATTATCATTTCTGGCTGTCTTTATGTATTCATGTGAATTATTTATTGCTACATTCTAGAGATGAAGGGTAAGCAAGTTTAGTTTCTAGGTGCCTAGAGGCTTGCTTTAAGGGGAGCTTACACTTTTCGCACTGCTGAAATTTAGATTTGCCTTTGGAGGGAAAGCAACTGTCAACTTCAGTTCTTCTCATCACTGGAGACTCACACTCCAGCATTGTCTGGGGGCTCTTGGTTTGTGCTGCACCCTGGAGGTCACACTCCTGTGGTAGTTTGTGATTTGTGACACACAAATGGTCTTAAAGCTATATTTCTACAAGGTCCCATTTTCTACTGGCTTGTTTCACATACTTGCTAAATACTAAGAAGTGCCAAGAGGAGTGTGTGCAACTAAGACACGGGAGGGTACAGCCACAGTCAGTTGTGTTCCTCTCAGCAGGAGCTGCAGGTTGACATCATTGCCAAATCAAGTCCCTCTTTGAGCCAATACAGAGGGCTCCGTTCTTGAGAGAAAAGGGCCAGTTGGTGGGCACGAACTACAGGGCACTCACTGTCACTTCATCCCCAGTTTTCTTCCTACTTCTCCATGATCATTCACTCACACTGGACTCTTCACTGTCCCAGCAGTGGGGCGAACATGGGCATTCTCTTACCTCAGTGCTTTGGCACTTGCTGTGCCCTTGGTTATAGTTTAGAGCTGATGCCCTCCCAGAGTCTCGTGTGTTCAGTGGTGGGGCTTTTGGAAGGTGATTGGATGGTTCACGGAGGTGCTGTGTTGTCTGTGACTTGATCTGCTGAAGTAGTGGGGCCTGGCGGGGAGAGGCGGGTCGCTGGGGCGTGACCTGGAATGCGTGTTCTTGTCCCTGGTTCCTCCCTTCTGTTTCTGCTTCCTGGCTGCAGTGGATTGAGCAGCTTTCCTCCACTGTGTCCTTCTGCCGTGCCATTTTTGCCGTGGAGCCAGCCAGCTTCAGGGTCAACCCCCTGGCAATCATGAGCAGTTTTGTTCCAGTGACAGGAAGGTGATTGATACGGCCTCCCTCCGCGAAGCTCTTCTGCATCTCCTGTAGCCCTTTCTTGCTTCTTCATCTTCTTTTTCTTATATAGAAAAAAGGTGCAGCTCACTGCCAGTATTTATTTAGCTTTTAGCAATCAAAAAATTACTGTATTTTGTAAATAGAAACACAACTGCTAAAAACGTAATCATATAAATAGAATGATGTCTTTGTTTCTAAAGACTATTACTATATGTAATATGCCGACATAATAAATGCAAGATCTTTCATGACAAACTTTGGGGGTAAGCTAGACATGTAGTCTGTGAGTTATTTTGAGGTAAAAACTGAAGCCGCAAGCCCTGTGAGTATTAGCAGGGCAAACGAGAAATGGGTTAAGGCTGAGCACCCATGGCACCTTCTCAGTGAAGCCTTCCCTGGTCACTCTTCTGAATATAATCTCCTTCCCCACCCAGCCAGGGTGTCCCGCTCTGTCCTCTTTCCACCCTGTGTTTCCCTTCATGGTATTTATCACCAACTGTCCCATCTGTATTTTATTTAATTTTTAAATCTAATTTCTCCTCTAGAATCAGTGTCCCCCTGGCATGATGTTTGACCACTCAGTTCACTGTGGTGTCCCAGAGCCCACCACTCAGAGTAACTATGATTAGTGTGTATTTGGGGCTCAGCAAATACGTGTTGAAGGATGCTTATTTGGATAAAAGGATGGAAGGGTATATAGTTGGATAATTGGGTGGATGGATGAATGGATGGTTGGATGGATGGATGGATAGATGGAAATATGGATGAATGGATGAATTTTTGACAATCTCTGTCATTCTTCACGTCACCCATGAGTCTAATAGATGTTAAAGGTGAGACTGACTGAACCACAGGAAGTGTTCCTTTCTTGAGGTCATTTCTTCCTAGTTCTCAGGCCCTAATGATTGCCAGTGCTTGGCATTCACGTGCAGCCAAGCCTTCCTTGCTGAAACAGCTGTGCAGACAGTGAAGATAGTAACACCTGCATGGATAGCAATTTTTGGGGGGTGACTTCTTTACCTGGGTGAACACACTATTCTGTTGGAAAGCTCTTTCATTTTCCCATTTAACACTGTAGATTTTCTTGCCCTGGAACAGTGATTGGTTTGTCTTGTGCTATAACAAACCTCGTAGCACAAGATTAAATTTTTAACTGTTACAGGCGAACTATCTTGGAGGTATCTTGGAAGATACTTTGCACACTCTTATCGTAGTGTGTGAACTCTTACAGTTCCTTTGCTGACAGCTGTTGGTTGCTTTCTTTCAGTGATCAGTACTGCCATAAAAGGAACAAGTAACAATCCATTTGAATTTGTCCTCTAATTTGTAGGTAAGACTTTTATCCCAGGAGCTATCATGTACATAAGCTTGATATATTTTCCCTCCTCTTTAGTGAGCTTATTGTCAGATAGTTTATTCCATCTGGCAGCCTCTTACAAAAATATCCTGGCCCACCATCGGCAACACTAAAAGGGGCTCCCTGTAAGCAAACTTTCCATCTACTTTAGTGACATATCTTTAAGCAGCAGAATTTTTAAAAGTTTGAATTGTTTTGAAATTGGTTTTCCTATAATTTATCATATGCCTTCAGCACCCAGGCAGAAGGAATAATGTTTTGACCTTTAAGGAAATACTGGGCTGTGGTACTAGAGGGATGATGTTCTCTGAGACGGCAGCAGTAAGGGCTCCTTGTGGCTCCATCAGATGATCTTGGGCTCTTGTCTTTCTTGCGTTGTCAGCTTTGGCTTTAGTTTGGCTTTCCATGGCTGGCTGCTCTCGGGTCTTACAGCTGTACGCACGCGGCAGGCATGCACTGTCTCCTGAGCCCTTTACCCTTCTGTTTCAGTGCTTCCAATTTGCTGTGCATTTGCAGCCTAAGAGATAATCCTGCAGGAATATGTTTCATTTAAGAAGAGGCTTAGTCTTTTCTTCTGACAGTAAACTAGGAATCAAGAAGGTGCTGTGCGTCAGTAAATCTGCGAGCAACTGGGACGGTGTGGTTCATTTTGCCTTGTAAGGTTCTCAGTTTGTGTATTTGGTTTATTTTATCATTCTTTGATTACTCTGTTTGGTGTGTTCAGAACATATGGAATTAAAGTGAACATTCTTGCTTTTCCCTTAACTGTTCTGTGGATAAAGAAATAGAAGTAGTTAGTTCTCAGAGTTTCTGAGGGATCAGTTCCAGGACCTATTGTGGATTCCTTAATCCGAGGTTGCTTAAATCCCTTACATAAAATGGCATGGCATTTGCACAAGACCCGTATACGTCCTTCTCTATAGTTTAAATCACCTCTGGATTACTTACAATACCTAATGCAGTATAAATGCTATGCAGATAGTTGTATCGCTTTGGGAATAATGACAAGGAAGAGGTTCTACGTGTTTGACTCAGATACAGTTTCCTTTTTTTTCTCAATATTTTGATTCACAGTTGCTGGAATTCATGGATGCAGAGCCTACAGACATGGTGGGCTCACTGTATAACACAGGTCTAAGTAGAGACTGTGCGGTATAGGTCTGGTTACCATGCTGTGGGCTTGACAGAGTAAGAGCTGTCATAAATTTGAACTTAATGGAAGACAAGATATGGGAGGGTAAGATGGGAAGGACAGTTTACATGTGAGGGGACATGCAGGGTAGAAGGGAGAGGATGTCTAAGGCAAAGGTGGCCGACTTAAAGGTATACGGAGGAGATAGAATTATCTGGGTGTGGTTGAAGCATAGGACATCGTTGGTAGTTGGACATAGTAGCAACTCTTGACTCCTGGCACTTGGAAGACTGAGGTAGGAGGATCACAAGTTTGAGATTAGCCTGGGCAACTTAGTAATATCCTGTCTCAGAATAAAAAATAAAAAGTGCTGGGGATGAGGAGGGAGGGAGGGAGGAAGGGAGAGAGAGAGAGGACTTTACTAGTATCACAACAATCTGGGTTCCTTCCCCAGCATTCCAAAAAAAGAAAAAAAGTCAGTGGTACTTCTCCAAAGCACATGGTGAGCTGTTCTGCCTGTGTGGGCTGTTTATAGCACCGAAGTCCAGGAGTGGATACTGTCCCTCCTTACACTGGTGAAAATGAAATCTTGTGGTCAGATGAGCCCTTCTCCGACATGCAACTCCGCAGGAAGAAGATGCCGGGCACAGGAATTTCCTTGTCCTAAAGTTTGAAATATTTTGTTTTAAAAACTGTTGTCAAGTTTTTAAAGGTTTTCATTTGTTCTTGTTTTTCAGGGTTTACATCTATAACTAATCGTGCTGTTTTTCTTTGTGCTTACAGTACCGCCAAGTACAGTGTGTTGACATTTCTACCTCGATTCTTGTACGAGCAGATTAGAAGAGCTGCTAATGCCTTCTTCCTCTTCATTGCCTTATTACAGGTAATGCCTTTAAAATTACTTAAAATTCTCACCCCTAGTGACATGTAAAATGAGATTTTGCTGAAATGTTCCATAGCTGAAGAAAAAGCTAAAATGCTTGTATAGAATTTCTTTTCCTCATCCAATCAGAGACAGCACAACAAACCTAATCTTTGTATTCAGGGAGACTTTTTTATACTCCCTTAAGGATAATTGCACTTCCTAAAAGAGACATAGAAAATAGTGCTTGAGGGTCATATTTTTTAAAACCCTTTTTCTATTCCAAACATGATCAATATTGGATAATTAAAAAAATATGTCAAGTGTATAACTACTTTTAAAAATAAGTATTTGTTGTTAGGGCCTGAGTTCATATCCTAGTACCAAAAAAAAAAAAAGTATCTATGTGTGAAAAATGGAACAGAACTGTGCAAGGGCGAGTGGCACGTGCTGTGTTTTCTTTTTTATGGAGAGGACCTTGATGTGCTAACCTCCTTTTTGTGATCTGTTGCAGCAAATTCCAGATGTATCTCCAACAGGAAGATACACCACCCTGGTGCCATTGATCATTATTTTAACAATTGCAGGCATCAAAGAGATCATAGAAGATTTTGTAAGTTTTTGCCTGTGGATAATAAAAACATTATATGGAACATGACTTATAGTGCATGTTGCTTTCAGTGCTATATTTAAAGCTGGAGATGGGGCTCTAGCCTAACGAGCTCCTAGACTCATGATGGTAATTTTGGGCAGAGAGTGAAGTACTTAGAGTGTCTGACACTTACACAGAGATCTGGAAGCAGTTTTGAGTTTGTTCTACATTGTTT
Organism: Dasyprocta punctata; assembly: GCA_004363535.1. Taxonomy (NCBI): domain Eukaryota; kingdom Metazoa; phylum Chordata; class Mammalia; order Rodentia; family Dasyproctidae; genus Dasyprocta; species Dasyprocta punctata. The sequence goes on along the minus strand of RJWM01007983.1, from coordinate 57,034 downwards.
GGGTCTCTAGACTCACTCTGAGGTCGATCACTATTGTGTCTTATATCTTACTGTAGAGCCTGTAATTAAGGAAGCAAATGCAATGTAACAGTGCTGTCTAGATAGCAACAGTGTGCTTGCTGTGCCTGAGGTCATTTTACAAGAATCTTTCTCCTCACCCTGACCCTGGGCTATCTCCAAGTTCCTTGGCTAAAACTGTCCTTTCCTCTCCTCCCCTTTCTGTCTCTCTGTCTCTGTCTCTTTCCGTACCTCTCTCTGTGTCTCTCTCGCTGTCCCTGTCTGTCTGTCTGTCTGTCTGTCTGTCTCTTACATATACTTGCTCTCCCACATATATTACATCTTTTTGGGAACAGGTAAATAAGTTAACGCAAATTGAAAATGAAATCACCTGTTTGGTTTTGGGTTTATATCAAATCATTCTTTTAGTTTGTTTACAAATAAATGAGAAGTAAGGCACTTCATAGTTGGAAGTGTTTGTTGATTATTAGAACTAAAATATAATAGTCTAAATTGGAGTAGATTACATCTAAATTTGGTGGTCTAAATAATAGATCATAGCATCATCAAGCTGTTTTACAGCATTAGTGTTAGATTTTTATTTTCTTCTTTCATTTTTTTCAGTTTTTATTATATTTATTGTACGTGTCTGCAGTGCATGCTGTTCACACTCCTGTGTGGAGCTGGTGCATGAACGTAACACATTTTAATTCTCTTTTCATCCCCTTCACTTCTCCTCCTGTCAGTCAGTTTAGGGGAGAGTTAGTTTCTTTGCTCCAGTATTTTTGCGATCTTGCTGTTTACTATCTTAATTATTCATTTGGAACTTTTGAATGTAAGAGAGAACCATTTTCTTTTCTTTCTGTAACAGAAACGACATAAGGCAGACAATGCTGTTAACAAAAAGAAAACAATAGGTAAGATGCCAGGGTCAATCATTCTTTTCCATTATAGACAAGAGTAAGACCTACATTTAAGGAGTTCACCGTAAATAGTTAATGGTATTGAGATAAATTGGAAAGAAAACCTGAAAAATACTTTAAAGAAATGGTAAAATAATAAACAAAGTGTTAATCCTGGTATTTAAGATTTAAACAGAATTTCTGTATTTTAGGATTTTAGAAGGTTGTATTTTTTAGGAACTAGATAGTTTTTTTGAATGTTCAAACATTCTTATCCTTGATTTATAATCTCTCCCTGCCTTTTCTTATTCCTTGTTTTTACGATAGTATTGTTATGTTGTTATTGTTATAATTTCTGACTTCAGCGTTATGTTGTTATTGTTATAATTACCTGACATCAGGGTTTCATTGTTATTTTTGTTATGATTGTCTGACACTAGGTTTTTTTTTTAAACTTTTGGGCTGAATATAAGTAGATTTTAATTATATATAGACAAAGATTTATATTCATGTGTAAATGTTTATATGCTACAGAGATACATAGATCTGGGCTCCATTGGGGGGTTGGTGGCGTTATATCTTTTTATAAAAGGATATGATACATCAAAATTAAGAAATGAAAATTTGCAAAGAATCTTTTGGGTTTTTAAAAACTGATTTTGAAAATTTTGATTACCACTAGTTTTAATCAGTGCATTGTTTTTTTCTATTTCAGTGTTAAGAAATGGTATGTGGCATACCATTGTGTGGAAAGAGGTAAAAACTAATTTTAAAGATAATAACAGAGTGTTGGTTTGGAGGCTGCCAACAGATTGCTGCTGTTCATCGCAGCGTGAAGTTTGCATTAAAGCCTACGTGGCCTCTGTGTTATGTGTGTTTTTCTGTGAGATCTGCCTAGAGCTGACTGCTTTGTCTGCTCTTGAGTGCTTGTAGAATATACCCATGGCAGCAGTTCAGGCTGTGATCTTTATTGCTCCTGCTGGGTAGTTCTCAACCTCAAAGCATTTTCTAATTTGTAAATTCAATTTGAAAATTATTTTCCTGGGTCTTCTGTTGTTCTCTTCATGCATGTCAAGTTTGATGCTCAGCGCTGACATATATATATATATATATATATATATGTGTGTGTGTGTGTGTGTGTGTGTGTGTGTGTGTGTGTACTTTTGAGATTCTCGCTTCTAATGTTTTTGCTGGAGAAACTATCACTAAACAGAGTTTGAACAGGAGATGCTGTTACTTCAGCTTTTGAGGCAGGGGAAGTTGAACATGACCAATATGAGGTGCAATCAAAACAATGACGGATGTGTAAATTTTAAAAATTCATTACAGTAAAAGGCGAATTGCCATAGATCCCGTCTCCAAACGCTGCTCCTTGCTTCACACATACTTAGCGCAGTGTTCCTGCAACTCTCTGAAGCAGTTCTGGAAGTCCGCATTGTGAGTGGTTTTAGTAGTTCTGTCATGGCTGCCTTGATGTCCTGAGTCAATTCAAAATGTTTACCTTTTATGGTCATTTTGATTTGGGGGAAGATCCAGAAGTTGTGTGGTGCCAGATCCAGTGAATAAAGTGGATGAAGGGCACAGCATGTGTTTCTTTTTGATAGAATTTGCCATACATATTTGATCAATGAAGAGTGATCGAGTGTGGTGAAGTCTTAAATTTAAAATGTAGAAGACACGCTGCTGATTAATCTCCCTTAAAATACTCCAAATACTTCCCCTCACTTATCCCATTATTCTTCACAATTTTTTTTTTTACTATAAGTATTTTGTGTAAACAGGCACTGAGTCTTTCCATCCCCCCTTATAGTAACTGCTGTTAACACCGTAGCAAGAAAGGATGTTCCTCTGTGTGACTGGAGGTCTGAGGTATGCGGGTTTGAGGCTAGTGCTGTTCTTTGGTTGTTTTAGTGAAGCACAGAAAATTTAGAAGAAATCTGTCATGGCAGTTCAGTGTTTCTTTATCTGATAAAATTAGCTTTTAAGTGAGTTGTTTTAGCCGAACCTTTTAATGGGATGTTTCTTAGGGATGTCCCTCGTTGGTCCCACACTCAAACTGATGATTTCAAGAGAAAACAACTGTTTTGAGGAGCGCTATAGTTCTTCTTGATAAACATTTAGCAAACTTTTTTGAATGGCTCTTAGGACATTTTACATCTGAAAATTATTTCTGTGATAAGATCCCTGCTCATTTACTTTGGTTTGGTTTATTTTGGTTTATTTCAGGAGAACCAACTACCTTTGCAGAACTCTCTCCCCTTTATTGGTATTTTTGTTGTAACACCTTGCCATCTAGAAGTCCTATCCTGCAGATGTTCTTTGGCCTCTTTGGAAGTGAAAGGTGGTGGTTCTTGGTCAGGAGGTTGGGTGTTCTCGACTCCCCAGGGAAGAAACACTGTCAGAGCTGGAGGGGGGCAGGGGTTCCTGAGGCCCTGGGCCATGTCCCCTCCATTTCCCTGGGCTCCTGTCATCTGTCCATCACCAGAAAGGCTTGAGTACTGGCCAGTGCGGAGAATGATTTAGATCCAGAGTTCCTGACATGGCTTGAAACATCAGGAGCTGGACCTGCGGTCACTGACTTCTGGGCTAGGTGTTGATGGCCTCAAAGGCTCCTAATGCTCCTTTCTGTATCTGACCGACATTCGGAAGAAAAACAGCAGCAGCTGCAGCCGCAGCTATAAACCTGTTATGTGCCCAGTCAAACGCATTTTTGTTTCAACTTAAAATGCATTTTGTGTGCTTATTTCAACAGAGCTCTTAGTTGCTAGAGACTGCTCTAGGCTTGGAACTCAGAATAGCGCATGTCCCTGCCCTTCCAGAGCCTGGGTGTGCAGCAGTCCTTAAGCCTCGGCAGGTGCCCCACTCACCAGGGCCCTGACACTCACAGATGGGCCCCAACCCAGAGTTTCTGATGCACCAAGGCTGCTGCGGGTGACCTGGGTGCACACTCAAGAGCCAATGTAGCAGAAGAGACAGACAGCTGGCCATATCACAGGGCACTTGCTGAGCCTCAGAGGGTGCCCTGGGGACACCTGGGAGGGACGTTTGTCTAGACTCATGGGTTCAGCTGGGAGGTGTCCAGACAGCCAGGCACAATGTGCCATCGTGAGGGTTCAAGGGTGAGGATGCAGGAGAGGACAGGTAACAGGTGCTAGGGACCAGCCTCTGGGCTGTGACTGGCCACTGGTGAATGGGAAAGCAGCCCTGGGTAGCTTTCAGTGGCTTTGATGGCCTGGAGAGTTCTTTCCAGCCGCTTCAGAGGACTCAGACCCATGGGAGGCCCTCAGGGAGAAAGCCAGCCTCCAGCAAAACCCAAGTAGTTTCTCATGTGTGTGAAACCTCTTAGTGTTGGTTACTAGAATATTAGTGTTTCTTTATTTAGAAAGTAAAGACAAGAGAAAGCCATAATTCCCTTGTCCTCTTACTTTGAATTAGAGGAAAAGTCCTCTCCTTTTTTTTTTGAAAACAAGACTAATTTTTCTTATGCATTTTAAATTAATTGCTTCTACTGATATTTCTGTGTAATTAAGCTATTGATGTAAAATATTTTTACTTTGAAGACATTCACTTTACATAAGTATGCCTTGCTTTTGTACTGGTGATTGTTAAAATGATTCTGTAGCGTTTATGCTTTGACTTCTTTTTATTGTGGAATATGCTATAACTATATGCTTTTTGTCTCAAATTGGATACTAGCTTGTACCTTTGAATTGAGTGCTAACTTCAAATGTACACTCTTTCTGGAATTTAATTTTTACTACACCTCTCTGTGTTGAGCCCAATTATTTAGACATTCTCATGCACTTTTGGATAGCAGTCCACAGCACTACCAGGACACCTTTCATAAAGCGCTCTCTTTTCCAACTGAAGATTAGTGTGTTTGTCAGTCTGCCTGCCTGCTTGTTTTTGTGATGCTGGGGATGAAACCCAGAGCCTTGTGCAAGTTATGAAAGTGCTCTGCCATTGAGTTACACCCCCAGTCCCCAACAGAAAATTAAACTGAGCACCTGCTGCTTTATATGATTGGGTAGTTTTTGTGACTATTGTATCACTTGAAATTCTTGGATTCTAAGAGAATAGAAATGTGGTTAGAATAGGAAACATAAAACATTAAGTGCTCATTTTGTGCTTCGCAGTTATCGTTAGGAATTGTCTTTCTTCACGTGTCATCAGAGAATTCTGATGTCCTTGATATCCATACTGACAGTGTCCATTCAGTTGCTCACACTGAGGGGGCCTGCAGCTACACACCTCCTTATGGTTTGTATCTAGATGTTCCTGAAGAAGCTCCTGCACTCAGAGGCAGGGCTCTTGAAAGGCGATTGGATTGTGGGGCTTTTAGCTGACTTGCTGCCCAGGGATGCAGTCTGATTGGAAGAGGTGGGGTCACTGGGAGTGTGACCCGGAAGGGTGTGTCTCCTTTTCTGTCTCTTCCCTTCTCTCTCTCTGCTTCCTAGCTGTCATGAAGTGGGCAGCCTTTCCTCCACTGTACCCTATGCCACACAGTTCTGCTCTAGAGCTAGCTGACCACAGACTGCAACCATGAGGCAAAGAAAAGCTCCCTCCTGTAGGTTGTGGGGGTCAGGTACTGTGTCCTGATGACAGAGTGACTCAGACACATAATGTGCAGATGCCACAGTATGGATTTTATGAGCCAGTAGTGTTGTTTTCCCATTTTAGAAGTGAGGAATTGGGGTCAGCTGTGGGGACATTTGAGCAATTGTAGATAGATAGGTAATTCTAAGAAAATACAATATTTACCCATGTAGTTACTTGGACTTATCCTCTTTCCCTCTCCCGTATTTCCTTTGCATAAGCATTCACTGCCACAAGGCAATAGAATAGTTCCTTGGCATCCTCAGGGATTGTTTCCGAATACCTCACAGATACCAAAACCCACGGGTGCTCAAATCCATGTTTAAAATAGTGTAGCATTTACATAGCATGTCTTTATATCCTCCTGTGGACTTTAAAGCCTCTCTACAAGACTTTTATAATAGCATGACTGAATATTGTAAATGCTACGTAACTAGTGTTATCCTGTATTGTTTGGGGAATAGTGATGAGAAAAACATCTGTATGCATTCAGTACAGACACACCTTTTTCCTTTCAAATATTTTCAGTCCTCGGTTGAGTTGCAGATGTGCAGGCCTTGACTGCATTACAAGCTGTGTGTGTCGGAAACATTTCCGTTTTGTCCCTGCTAAGGCATGGCTTAGTTACGCGGCAGTTTTCTCCCTCACATGTTTAACCACTCTCGTCCCACTGTGCTTCTTTTTCTTGCATTTCTCTCTGTCCTGGTTCCCGCTCTCCAGGTGGCAGTGGGCGACATCGTGAAAGTCCTCAATGGCCAGTACCTTCCTGCAGACATGGTCCTGTTCTCCTCCAGGTCAGGTGTGCTAGTGGGCACAGTTTTTAAATTGAATGTTTAGAACAATAAAATGTTAAATGACAATTGCAGATATCTTGTGCCACCTTTCTCTTGTACCCTGTGAGTCACCTTCCTTCTCTCACCATTCTGTCTTCCTATTACAAGCTGGGTGTCCTGAGCTCACCATAATTTCGGAGCACTTTGGATTTCAAAAGCCTGGATGAAGAATGCTCATCCAATACAGCCTACAAATATTTTAAAACCTAAAACCATCCAAAAATCTGAAAATCTCAAGGATTTTGGATAAGGGATGAGCAGCTCTGTTTTATCAGTTTCTTTCTCCCGACTTGACCCTCTGCTTTCTTTCTTGTTTCCTGAGCTCTACAAGTGCTGCCTCCTTTAGTTTATGACCATTCTGAGCTGTTCCTCATGGTAGTCACTGCCTCAAGGGCCGTGGAGTGGTGCACTCAATGGCGCCCAGCTTGCGGTGTGCACGAGGCCTTGACACCTCACTCCTGGTGGGTTACTTAGCAGTTGTCCTGCAAGTCACTGCTGCTTTCAAGCTGCAGTTCAGAGAGCCACATGTGTTTTCCCAGTGTATACAAGATGTGATGTTTGCTGTCCATTTTTCCACATTTCACCCTTTTTGCCCAACTACCATTGCCATATTCTCTGCTTTTGTGCAAGGAGGGTATCATCACTCAATGGTGTACATGATGAAGCAACACAGCCTTTGCCCTTTTGGGTCGATGCTTAAAAAGTATACAGCAAAGAAGGAAAACCAAAATCAGGATGAAAGTAACTTTAGTTCTTGAGTTCAAGATTAAATCACACGGTGTTAAGACTACAACTTCCTGTATTTATGTGCTGCTGAGAACCACAGATGCTTGTGCTGATTGCATTTTTTTTTTTTTTTTTTTTTTTTTGCTTGCAGGCAATGTTTTTTGTGCTGGATTTGGTCCCTCACTGGGTTTAAATCTTTAACATTAATTTTCTGCTATAGATAAAAAATTTTAAAATAGAACCCAGGGCTGACGGAAGGGAAAAGGATTGTAAACATGGATCAAGGCTCAAGTATGGCCATGTTGGTTGGTAGCGTAGAAACCTTCAGAAATATTAATCACTTGATGGTTTGGGTTATGAGTCTTGTCTGTGGCCCTCAGAAAATATGGCTTTGCTATGGGATGGCTTCCTCAAAGCAATGTCAGATTTTCAGGATGCTCCTTGCATCTGAGGTGCACTTTCTGTTGAGCAGCCCACTGAATGAATACACTATCCTAGTTAGTCTGCCCAGCAACCTTTGATTCCCTGCCTCAGTGCACGAGAAAACTGAGATATGGAAGTTCAACTGCTTGCCAGGGCCGTGTAGCCCCAAAAGGCAGTGCAAAAGCATTTATGTTAGCCAGTGGGAGACAGAGCCCACTCTCTCTCTCTCTCTCTTTTTTTTTTTTTTTTTGGTACCGGGAATTGAACTCACAATCTCACGCCTGCCATGCAGGTGCTTACACCACTGAGCTAAATCACCAGCCCTATTTTTTGAGACAGGGTTTCACTGTGCAGTCCAGGCTTGTCTTGAACTCACTTTGTAGCCCACGCTGGCCTCAAACTCACAACGATCCTCCTGCCTCAGCCTCCCAGAGCCCACTCTCTTAACTACCAACTATGCTGACCACCCTAAACTAGAAGATCTGAACACTTCAATCTTCTAGTTTATGTGAGTGCAGTACCTGATATGCTTATTTTTGTTCTTTTTGAGTAGTCTGTCCTTAACAGTTGGTGTTCTGATTAAAGTCCCTTTTGGCATAGTAGTAAGTGCAGGGCAGCAACATCTCTCCAGGCTTACGCCTCGATCCTTCAGTTCTGTGGCTGTAATTTTCTGTTAAGGGTGTGTTTGGTCAGGTGTGGTGGCATACACTTTTAATCTTCAGCCACTCAGCAGGCTGAGGCAGGAGGATCACAAGTTTGAGACCAGTCTGGGCAAGTTAGTGAGACCCCATCTTAAAATAAAAAATAAAAAGGGTTGGAGATGTGCTTCAGTGGTCGAGCAAGGTCCTGCATTCAAATCCCTGCATAACAAAAGAAAAGGTAAGGAACAATGTGTTTGTCCTAGTTTTGGCTTGGGCAGCTTTTTGATCAGGTGTGGACCCAGCCTCAGCCTTTTGAGGGTCCCCTCCATCCAGTAGTTGGGTCTTACCTGGAACATCAGGTGCTTGTTCACCACTTCCAGTTCTTCCCCAGTCATTTCTGTCTGTTTGTGGCCACGTGGTCATTATTTTGGGGGGGGCTAATAGGTGAATCAGTAGTACAGGCAGCTTTTTATCACTGTTGTGCCTCCAAGATGAGTGTGCCTCTTTCTTCTCATTACTCTCTACTATGAAAGGAGTTGTTTGTTACGAGTTGTCTTTTGAAGAGTCCATCAGTAGGAATAGTTCCATAGCAGAGAGTTCAAGAGCTGTGAATTTGTAAAGGAGGACTTTACTGACTTCTAAACCACCATCCCTTTTTTCTCTCTCCTTAGTGAACCTCAGGCAATGTGTTATGTTGAAACGGCTAATCTAGATGGGGAGACAAACCTTAAGATACGTCAGGTAAGATCACCTACATTATGACTCATGGTGCTACAAGTGCCTAAGTTGTAGCTGTGGCCCCTTTGTGGACTAGTCAGTATCTTTTGTAGCTAAAACATTGTGCATTCACAAACGTTCAGACCTTACCCCTACCGGAACCCATGGAAGGATGTGCCTGTTGTGTGAGGGGAACTGGTCTACCTGGACAAGATTCATGGGAGAAGTGGGCTTTATTGAACTGTTGGTCCCAAGGGTATCCCGCCTTCATGTGTGTCTCATTGCCTCTCAGTCTGATGCTGGGGAGGGGGGCCTCCCAGTTATGCAGGGCTGTGTACTCGACAGCACACTCCCTCTAGAGGACCAATGGAGGCTGTGAGCCCCTGGTACCTCGATGTGTGCCACTTTTGGAGTTGAGATTCTATTCTAGAGAGTGGTACCAGTATATGAGACACAGATTTTCCATACCTTAAATGAAACTATGCTTACCATATATTTTATTCTAACATGAAGAATAGTTTTTAAAATATAAAGATGTTAAGCATTTTGACACAACTTTTGGTGGCTTAAAGTTGAATTCAACAATTCTGTCTACATATTTTTCTTTTTTTCTTGAGATATTCCATTTAGGTTTTTTTTTTCTGCTTAAATAATGGTCAGTAAAGTTTGTCTTGCTATCCTGTTTTATGGATGTTTGGAAATGTTTAGAATAAAGCATTTAAAGTTTTTCTTAAGTTTACAAGTGCTAGATAGCGTGCAATAGTCAGGAGATACTTTATCTTGCCAAGAGGACAGTGTTAGGGGACAGCTAACAGTGTGTGGTTTTTACGAGGGTTTTGGGTGTGTTAACTGTCACGTAGACATGATGTTGCCAGCACTGAGGTGGGATTTCACTTTCTGCTCCATTGAAATCTTTTGCTGGTTTCTTATCAGACAGTTGGAGCGAAAGGTGTGGGAAAGGCTATCTCGAGGGGCTGACATTTGATGTTTCCAGTTACTGTAGATGGCTCGTTGTGCCCTGAGGACAGAATGCTGACACACAGAGTGTGTTCGCGTTTCTCTTTTGCTCTGGCGCTTTAGGGCTTGAGCCACACGGCAGACGTGCAGACGAGGGAGGTGCTGATGAAGGTATCTGGAACCATCGAGTGCGAGGGGCCCAACCGCCACCTCTACGACTTCACCGGGACCTTGAACTTGGACGGCAAAAGGTGCCACTTTCTTCTCTTTATTCCTTTTGCTACTTTTTTAGTGTGAGTAAAAATTACTGGAGCCTTGGAAAATACCTTTGCTTTCTATTTTCCTAATATTTGAAAACAGTGTGATTCCTTCATGTTTACTTAGTTCTGGGCTACTGGGTTTTTCTTGAAACACCATTTTTTGTCCATTAAAAACTTCCCTTAACCTTAATGAAAGAAAGGACTTTTAACAAGAAAAGAGTCACAGGTATCAGGTGAAGTTCACCTGTCCTTCCCAAGCAGGATAAATGGTTCAGGCTGCATTCAATGGTGCAGGAAAACAGAAGAGAGGTGTCTTGAGGTGAACACAGCCTCATGTAAAACAATGTGTCCTTGTTTCAAGATTTCTTCTGAAACGCATTTGGTTTCATTTTATCTTATTATATTTTGGTGCTGAGAATGGGACCTGGGGCCTCATGCATGCTAGGCGAGGGATCTGTCGCTCGACCGCACCACCAGCCCTGCTCGTTTTGGCAAAGCAGAGCGATGCGGATGCAGCTCTTCCTGCCGAGCACGCCACGTGCCGTTGTCTCTATTCTGTTGTCCTTGGCTCTGGGTCTTCATTTCATTGTCTGAGTCGTCTTTTGTCATGATGTTGGGGTGCAGTCCCTATTTGCTGCCCATCTTTTCTCTGCATGACTCTCATCTGTGCCTTCCACAACCTGTGTGGGGTCCTTTGTATGTTGAATAGGCCCGTGGCGTGGCAGGACCTCGTCATAAGAACCTACGCAGAACAAATATGATAACCAAGAGCCCCTGCTTCTTGGCTGTCATGCAGTGTATGTAAGCATTCTATATGTTCCCTGCTGTAACTTCCTAAATTATCTAAATTAAGTCATCCTTGGCAAATTAGGTATGATAGACTTGTATTTCTGCTTCTATTTTTTTCTTATCTAGCCCATAAAATATATTTGGTTTCCTAAATGAATAAGCTTCAGGTTATTATTTTAGTAGTTTCCTTTGTAGTTACTGAGTTTCGTAATGAAACTATAAGAGATACAATTCCCTCTAACATTTTATAGAAAAAAAAACCTTCTTTCATCAAGGTGATGACACTTTTGGTGGGTTGTTTTTTGGTAGAATAAGCCAAGTCTAACCTTTATTGCTCAAGTTTGACTGAAGGAAGTATTTGATTTATTGTGGGTTTGTGTTTAAGGGGAAAGCTCCTGTTTATTTGTGAGACTGTCATTAACTGTGAATATTGTTTCTTGTTTTCAGCCCTGTTCCCCTTGGGCCTGACCAGATCTTGCTGAGAGGTACACAGCTTAGAAATACCCAGTGGGTCTTTGGCATCGTTGTTTATACTGGACACGACACCAAGCTCATGCAGGTAAAAGTGTTTCTGTGCTGAGAAACAGTGGTGACTTTAGCTTTTGTTGTGGTTTTTATTTTCCCCTATCTAGTTTTATTGAGTAGAGGGCAGAAAATGCACATCATGAACTTATGAAGATGAAGTCTGTCTATGACTATAAATCTGGAAAGAAAATGCCTCCGTTTTAGTTCCTTGGGTGGTTTCTTCTGGAATTTTGTTATCAGATATTTGTTACCTCTTGCCTGAAACATAAATGGACTTCTTTTTCTAGATATAAGAGGGACAATTGATTGTAACATATTACAATCTTCTGGACTTAAAGAGGAGGATGAGTTCTAATTTTATTTCTCTATCAACTTCTCTTTTACTCCATTAGTCATGATTTTACAGTAAATTCTTAACTGAATTCTAGGCCATGTACAATCAGTTATTTTTGGGCTAATGTTTATTCTTCATATACCAAAGAACGCAGTGTTAATTTATAATGACTTTGCTCTCTTTTCATTTAGCATTTTTTTTGTCTGTGAATTTATATCCCACATTCATATTGTAAGATAGGCAGGCAACTTTTGAAATTTTATATAAAACCACTGTCCCTTTGTGTCATTTCCTACATTCTTTTGGTATCACTTGGCTTCTTATTTTGCAGTGTTAGTTATTAACCAGCACTGACTTTTCTTCTTGTATCTGACTTGTAAATTACACATTTGGCTCTATTTCTTAGTTAAGAAATAGTTAAGGACCACCATGCATTAACTCCTGGGGTAGGCCATACAGATACAGTCATGAAGGCCCAGTCCTACCTCTGAGAGCCACGTAGACCAAGGAGCAGTATGGAAATACAAAGCGGAGACATAATTGTTGTAAAATGTGTCATTACAAAGTCCCAAAGGGTCATCCAGTGCAGGAGTGCCAGTTGATGGAGTATTGTGAATGTTCCCTCTGCAGAAGCACACTTTTTAAGTCTTGAGTTGGAGTACGGAAACTTCTGTTGACTGCCTGCTTGAGGGCAAATGATAGTAGGATGAGAGAATTAAACCTTAGAACTCATGAAATGATAGACCCCAGGCCACATTAGTTACTTGAAGTAGAAAAGACAGGGAAGGAAGTTAGGATTGGAAGCATTGAGATATGCACTGAAGTCGAAGAGAGTTGCTGAACACTCGGAGTTCTGGGAACCACACACTATTGCTTCTTCTTTTTATGATGCAGTAACAAAGAGGTCATGCATAGTTAGCTCAGATTTGGGCAGGGTCACACAACTAGTCTTCAGACTGAGCGTATCACAAGAGCAAGCCTTCTCCAAGTTTCCTTGTACATTAGGTAATTCCTCAGGGTGTGATATTGTTTTGTAGATCATGCCTTGGTAGCTTTGTAGCTCAGTTCTAGAGTTACTTGTGTCTTACAATGCTCTGATTACCTCTTTGATGGGTGACATGGGCACTGAGGGAGTGTGTCCATCCCCTGCATGTGAGGGGCGCTTTCCCTGGCCCTCCGTGTGACAGACCTGTGGAGCACCAGGGGACACACTGATGGAAAACCCTGGCAATAGCTGTTTTAGATGCTGTGCTTGTGGGACTGAAAGAGCAAGTAAAAACAGTGAGCTTTCGGAAGGACTATGAAGCAGTACACAGCTGGATGGTGATGTTTTGTCTGTACTTGTGGCCCTTGACCATAAAGAGATTGCTTTAGGAGGTTTTTTTCCACCTTTTTAATTTTTTTGATGTGGAACTCTTCCCTTCATGTCTTTCACCAATCTCTAGGTCCCCCAGTTCATGCTTAGTGTAGTTACATGTTGAAATTTTCAAATCTGTTGTTTCTGTTGGTTGATTAATGGGAAAGAGGGAAATTATCATGTTAGATACAGCATGCATTAATTACAACAAGTCTTGTATTGCTCTAAGTGATTCACATATATTAACTCATTTATTCCTGAATTATTTTTCTCTTTTTATAGTTAAGAGAACTGAGGCATACTGCCAAAGTAACTTGATCTTAGAGATAGGGCTGATCAGGCAACCTCTGAAGTGATTGTTCCAACTAACATTCTACTCCCTGCTCTCTGAGGAGGGATAAAATGTGTAAAGTTCAAGTCTGATGTCAGCTTTTTACAAGTCTGACATTTTGGCGTGTTTCTGTTTATATCAAAGTAGTGATGTTCTTTAAGAACGTTATAGAAGAACTTACAGTTTCAGTAGGAATTTACCATTACAAGGTCAGTACTACAGGTAGGAATGTTCAAAAGATGGGACTGAGTGGATGGAGTGTGGCTTTTTACGAAGCGTGTGCACTGACAGATGAAGTTTTGGGGTCATTTCTGTTGGCTTGGATAAAAAACAGATTTTTTAAACCATGCTACCTGGCTGGAGTTCAACCCCTGGGAAAGATCAGAAGTCAGTAACTAAATGGGGTCATAGAAGTAAGGTTTATTATAACTTTTTTCCTGCGGTTGCATTCAACGAATGTTTATTTAAAATGATAAGATCGTGTTTACTTTTTAAAAGTTAGGCTAAACACTCTTGGAACCAGTCTGCTGGCTCTTGCTATGAGACCAGATGTAGATGTGTTGTCCCAGTCGACCTTTAGATGGCATTTGATTGATGATAACATGGCCTTTACTAATGAACTTCCATTTAGATTTGGGAGGATTTATTTTTAAAAGCCTGTAAAGTATAAATAATTTTGAGGACTCAAAATTGGAAACAATATGTGAACAGAGGAAAATTCTGGTGTGTTATTTAGGTACCCAAAGTACTTAGCTTTTCAAAATTTTCACTGTAACAATTCACCGTCTTCTCCAACCCTAAAAAAACCCATGGCAATAATAGTACAGTACTTGTAAGTTTGGTGTTAGAATTCACATGGATTTTAGTGACACTGTGGCATGAGATTCTCTCTGAAGCTTAGGAGTGAGGCATCTCTCATTTCAACTCAATTATGTGTCTCGTTGTGACTTTATTTGTGTTCTTATTTTTGGAGACATTTCCTTTCTAGCTCTTTAATGAATAGATAAATCAGGCATAGTGAAGGAGAATGTTGATTTATGTTTGATACAATAGACCATTTCCAGGGATAGTTAGTGCCTTACGAGTTTTCATGTGACTTGATCTTGCAAATCAGCGTGGCCTCTGAAAAGCCAGGTCCCAAGGTTCATAAAAAGAGTCTTGAAAACTGAAGCTCTGCTTATCTAACTCCCGGCTTCTGGTTTAATTCAGGAATGGCCTCACCTCCAGGAATGGGTTATAATAATTAATTTTCACCTGGGTTACTTCTCCTTGTTTGCTTCTACCATCTGCTGTTACTGTGTTTGTTTCCTATTGTGTGTTATTGTATTTGTTTACCGAATTTCCACAAAATTAGTAGCTTACAAGTGCATAAAGTTATTATGTTGTGGTTCTGCAAATTAGAAGTTGGATGTGGGTCTCACTGGACTGAGACTCAAGATTTGGGTTGTTCTTTTCAGTGGGCCCTGGAGGGGTTTCTATGTTACCTTTTCTGGCCTCTGGAGAAGCCTGCACCTTTTGACTTATGGTTCTCTGTCTCCATCTTTAAAACTGGCAATATTGTATCTCTGTCCATTTCTCTATAGTCATCTTTCCCTCTGACCACAGTCAGTAAAGTGTCTGCATTTGGAAGACCTTTGTGATTAGATTGGTCCCTTTAGATAATCCAGGATAGTCAAATTCTTAATTACAAGTACAAAGTCTCTTTTGCTGTATAATGTAATCATAGGGACCAGAGATTAGCATGTGTGTAACATTGAGGGTCCATTATTTTGCCTATCACAAATCTTTTAAAAGCCTGTAAAGTATAAATAATTTTTGTACATAGTGTGTGTGTGTGTGTGTGTGTGTGTGTGTGTGCAGTTCTCAATATTGAACCTGGGCCTTTATACTAAGCTATATCCTTAATCCAGTTTTTAAAAATTTTTTAAATTTTGAGATAGCATTTTGCTAAATTGCACAGGTTGGGCTTGAACTTGTAATCTTCCTTCCCCAGTCTCCCAGTGTTCTGGGGTTACAGGCTTGTATCACCATGCCAGGCTAGGTATATACTATCTTTCTCAAATTATTGTGCTGACCTTTCCACTGCAGAGAAGATCTAGTTTCAGATTTCCGGCTTTAAATGAAGTAGTCCTTGCAGTAACCAGCTCAGGTCTGGAGGCAGCAGCCAGCCCCGCCCCTACATGCACACTGCAGCCCCCATCAGGGAGGCTTTCCACTGCTGGTAGCCACTGCAGGCTGGGAAAAGCAGCAGCCAGCCCCACACCAGTGCACCCAATGGCCACCGTCAGATACATGTAGCCAACACTGACCAGGAGAACCAGTCTTGCTTAGAAGAAATTGTAGTGAATGTGGAAAGTGCCTGGGACCCCACTACCTGCTTGTTTTGAAGAACCCAGGAAAATGTCAAGATGAAGAAGGAAAAGGCAGTCTCTAGCCTCCAACTCATGCAGAGCAAATCCAGGAGATCTAAACACAGAACAGATTGGGAGTTGCACACCTGAGGTTTCTGAAGCGATGGCAACTGAAGTAAAGAAACAACTTCATGAGACTATAAAAGAAATTAGAACAGAAATACTATCTCAGGTAAAAGAAGAAATGGAAAACATGATAAAAGAATTGTTAAGCACTTCTAAAGAAGACATAGATTAAAAAAATAGAGGATTATAGGCAAATGAGGGAAACCTTGAATGAACAATATAAAAAAGATTTAGAATACATGAAATAGAGTCAAAGAGATATCCAGGAATTTAAAACTCCATCAAAAGCTGGCAAAACTGCTTGAAAGAAACCAAAGATAGATTTCCAGACTTTGAAGACAGGTTTGCAGCTTGCAATCGCAAAAGGAAAGATTTCTTTAAAATAGCAAGGAATAGCTGGGCGTGGTGGCACATGCCTTTAATCCCAGTACTCGAGAGGCTAAGGTGGGTGGAGCGTTGTGAGTTCAAGGCTGGCTTGGGCTACAATGTGAGCAAGGCCAGCCTGAATTACATAGTGTGACCCTGTCTCAAAACATGAGGGCCGGGAGTTTGGGTCAGTGGCTTATGTGCCTGCCTGACAGTCATGAGGTTGTGAGTTCAATCCCCAGTGCCACAAAAACAAAACAAAACAAAACAAAAAAACAAAAAACAAAAAAAAAAACAAGGAACCAGGAAATGACAATTCAACTACTGCAAGACGGCACAAAGAAAAATACCTTAAGAATAATAGGTATCAGTGAAAAAGCAGGAGTCAACACAAATGACATAAAAGTCTATTTACAGAAGTAATAGCAGATAACTTCCCAAGCATAGAAAAAGGACATGACATACAGATAAGTTAGGCATATCGAACTCCAGCTAGCCATAACCAAAATAAATCTATGCCTAGACATATAATAATCAAGATCCAAGAAATTGAACACAGGAACAGTATATTAAAGCTGTTAGAGAAAAGAAATAGATCTCCTATAAAGGAAAACCCATCAGAATCATGACAGACTTCTCAACACAAACCAAGTCAACAGGAGGCTGAAATGAAGTATTTCAAGTCCTAAAAGAAAACAATTTCCAACCCATATTGATGTACCTTGCAAAACTATCTTTCAAAATTAATGGAGAAACAAGATACTTCCATGACAAAGAACAACTGAAGGAATTCATGACCACCAAACCAACCCTACAGAGAATACTGAAGGATATTGTAGAAAGAGAAAAAAATGACCATGGTTCCAGGAGCAGTGGCAGCGGGGGATCACCGAGTGGGGCAGACAACTGAATGGAGGGGAAAATTAGGCAGCCAACGACAGAAAAGTAGCATGGCAGACATGAGCCAGTACATGGTGGCCATAACCATTAGGGTAGATGGCCTCAACTCATCAATAAAAAGAAACACAGGCAGAGTGGATCAGGAGACAGGATCCATCAATATACTTTACACAAGAAACACATTTAACTGGAAAGAAAATTCATAAACTGAAAGTCAAAGGAGAGTGAACAATGCTCTATGTAATGGAACCAGAAAAAAAAGTAGGGGTAGCTTGCCCATCAACTGCAGAGTGGATAAGAAAGATAAGGCATTTTTATACAATGGAAAGCTACTCAGCCATAAAGAAAGATAACCTCGTGGGTTTTGTAGGTAAATGGATACAACTTGAGATCATACTCATGGGTGAAATGGTTCAGAGTCACATGGATGAACATCATGTTGTCTCCCTAGTATAAAAAACTGAAGGAGTTACTGGAATCCAAAATGCACAGTAGGTATTGTGAAAGGGGAAGGAGAGGAAATGCCTAAAAAGTGATGGCAGTGGCCATTGTTAATCTGTTACTGTGTTTTGAAACCCTGTATTGTTTCGTAGTTCTGTTTATTTTAGTTTTATTATGTTTTGTTTTGTTTGATTTTATTATATTTGATGGCATGGACAGCTATTTCAAAGATAGCAAAATATATTGTGGTAGCCATTATTGATTTCCTATTATCAGGTTTTGAAGCTATGTATTGCTTTCATTGTTTTGTTTTGATTGATTTGATTCTATTTTGTTTGGTCTGATTGTATTATGTCTGATGGCACTTCTAGGGGCTCCATTTTTCACAGCTTCTTTCTTAAGCTCATTCTGTTCAGTTCTTTCAGCTTTTCTTGGACGATCCATGTTGCTGGCTTTTTCAAACTTATGGATTTTCTGTTGCACCCTTGGCTTCACCCTTATATCTTTACATATTGCGCTCTGAAGTCAGGGTGGAAGCTGCACATTTTCCTTGCATTTAAAACCAGTGCCATGTAGATGCCATCAAGGTCTGCTACCAGCTGGAGCAGGAGCCAGGCTTTCCTCTCTCTTGATTGTAGGAGTCAAGTGCCTAGATCACTGAGCTCTCTGAACCTGATTGTGAGGAAAGACTTCTCTATGCTGTCGCCATTCTGGAATCTGGTGCAGCCACTGCCATTTTGGAATCTCCTGTGGCCTCTGTCACCACTCTGGAACATGGCACTCTGCGGCTTTTTCCTCCAAGCAAACTTTTTCACCTTTGCCAGCTTGAAGCTGCAAAAGCTGGAGACCTGCTGCCACCCGGGATGGGCCCAGGCCATCTTTTTTATTTCTTTGTTTCTTGTCAGCAATCGAGGTCTCAGGTCTATCTTTATAGTCCACAGCTTTCTAGCCAAACTCACAGCATTTTAAATCATCCTGCTGGGGTCTTTGCTCTTGATTCGCAACATAAATCTGGCTAAAAGCCCCCACAATAGCCATGTCACCCCCTCAACATTTGACTGCCTTGAAATTTCCTTTGCCAGATTAATCAGTCCATCACCCTTAATCTTAGTCTCAGGCAAATTCTCTAGGCACATGCAAAATGCAGACAAACTTTCTGCCAAGCTATAACACATATCATGTGGAGTCCAACAACCAATGTAGCCCTTCTTCCCGTCAGAAACCTCCTGAGCCTTGTCTTTACCAGCAGGCTTTCTATCAGCGTTCTGGTCTTCTGAGCTCTGACCAGAATCTCCCATACAGAACAGCCTAAGTTGTTCCAGCACTACTGTTTCAGGCAACATCTCTGAACCTTTCCAAACTCTTCCCACAAGGCTCTTGAACCACATGGTCAGGATTAGTCACAGCAACGACCCCACTCCACTGGTACCAAATTCTGGTCTTAGTTACTTTTTTCTTATTGCTGAGACAGAGTACCTGACTAGGGAAGGAAAAGTTTATTTCTTACAGTTCTTGGAGGTTTCAGTCCATATTCAGCTGACTGCAAGGCAGGGTGGCGTGATGGGGCACCCATTCGTGGTGGTCACCAGACAGCAAGCGCGAACTGGCAAGAGAGGAAAAACATGCCTTCTTCCCACCCTTACACCATATGTCAGCTCCACCCTGGGCGGGTGCAGCACTCACATCACCAATCCCAGCACTAGACAGCAAACCAATCATGAATGCCAGACTCAGCCATGTCCATGCCATGATTACATGAGACTTGGTGGGACCATAGGAATATAAACCATAGCAGATGGTATAAGCGGCTGCTTTGAAGATAAAAGGATGAGTTATGGTAACCACTGTTGTTTTCCTGTTGTCATGTTTTTTTTTTTTTTTTTTTGCAGCACCGGGGATTGAACTCACAACCTCGCGCCTGTCAGACAGGCACTTAAGTCACTGAGCCAAACTCCCGGCCCTCTGTTGTCATGTTTTTAAGTCCTGTATTGCTTTCATTGTCTTGTTTTTATTGTTTTTATTCTGTTCTGTTTTGTTTGATGTTATTATGCCTGATGGTATGGGCAGTTATTTTGAAGATAACAAGTGACATTATTGTACCTATTATTGATTTCCTTTTATCTTGTTTTGAAGTTCTGTACCATGTTCATTGTTTGGTTTTGATTGACTCTATTCTGTTTTATTTCGTTTGGTTTTTTTTCTCTTCAAAATAAAAAAAAAATGAAGTGGTTCTTGAGTCCAGCTATTGTGAATCTTTCTGGATTTACCTCCGACACTAATGTTGGTTGTAGCTGGGCTGCTTTACTCACCAGTAGTGAGACTTTCCCTTTCTGTTTTATCTTGTGTTTACATTCTGCCCATGATTGGGTTTCTCTTGCCTGCAATTCCCTGCCTGACTTTTCTTGCTTATTTCTTGTCTGTAGTTCTGCAAGTGCCCATCCATTTATTTTGAGGACTATTAATGTTCTATTTTGTATCATTGATGTGTATATGTGTCTGTTTTCCTCAAATTTTCAGCTATTGAAGATAAAATATGTAATTGTATGCTTATTACAGAGCTATGTTATTACTTCAAAGGTTCTCTTTAGATGTTGATAGTTTAGAGCCTGTAAGCCGATCTTAAATCAGCAGTATACTGATTTCTTTTAAATGGACTTTTACTAATTAGAGCCTGTTATATTCTAAGATAGATGTATGTAAGCATCAGGTAGAGTTGAAATATGTTTTCTATACTGGTAGATTGACTTTCTTCTTTACTAAAACTAGCTGTTGAGTCAAGGATATGATACACTTTTTAATTTCATGGCTTATTTGGAAAGTAAATAGTTTTTTACTTTTCTCTTGTTGATTTTGGTTGTCATACCTCATTTTTTCCCTATCCCTGACCCTCAAATCTGATATGTGACCTTTGTTGATTTTTAAACGGTGTTTTACAGAATTCAACCAAAGCACCACTCAAGAGATCAAATGTTGAGAAAGTAACCAATGTGCAGATCCTAGTGTTGTTTGGTATCCTCTTGGTCATGGCCCTGGTGAGCTCCGTGGGGGCCCTGTACTGGAATGGGTCTTACGGTGGAAAAAACTGGTACATCAAGAAGATGGGTGAGTATGGGAGTGTGTGCTTCTTGAAGTAGGACAAAGCCACCCATGGGGAGCACCTCCATGCATAGTTTGCATGGACTGGCCATGCTATCCTCTGTTCCCTTTGGGTGCTGTACATAATGCTTGCTTGTAATAGAGGAGTAAAAGATTAAGAATCACATAGTGCAGTGAAGATAAGCATATTTGAGAATTTGTTTTAGGCACAAATTACTATTTTTCAGCTATTTTTAAAGATTTTTTTTGAGGCTCCTCTAGGGGTTACAACACTAGAATCTACTTTGGATGAATACTTCCACCAATAAAATACAGAAACATCACTCCAGTATACCTCCACTTTCTCCCTTGCTCATGTTGTTATCGTCATAGTATTATATCTGTGTCTTCAACCCAATAATACTCTTATAAGTATATTGCTTTATATAATTGTCATCTCTTAAAGAAGCTAAAAGAAAAATATGCTTATGGAGTTGTTTTGTGTTAAACTATTTATTTACCATTTCTACTACTTGGTGTTTTCCTGTGGATGAATTACTAGCTGGTATCTTTTCTTTGCCTCATGTGTCTTTATTCTTTTCTCTATGTAACTCCAACAATTTAAATGAAATTTCGTAATTTTTTTAAGTCTAGAAGGATTAAAAATATGTAATTATGCTGTATTTTACAAGTGCTTACACAGTTTACTAGTGCCTTTTGTTTTTCATACAGATTTCAATTACAGTCATCTGTTATTTCTGTCTTGTGAAGAACTTTTAAATATTTCTTGTAAGACTGATAGACTAGCAACAAATTACCTCCATTTTTATCTTAGGGTACCTTAATTTCTGCTGTGCTTTTGCATGATAGTTTTCCTGGATACAGAATTCTTGTAGAATTGTGGTTAGCCTTCATTTTTTTCCAGTACTTTGAATACGACGTCCCATTGCCTTCTGGCTTTCAGTGTACGGGAGTCTGCTAAGAATCGTATTGCGTTTTGTTTGCTTTTTTTGTACATGAGTCATTTTGCATTGCTGATTTCAAGATTTTGTCTTTGGTTTTTAACAGTTTTGTGTTTATTTTGCTTGGACTTTTGGGAACTTCCTATATGTGTAAATTAAATTATTTTTTCATACAATTTAAGACATTTTCAGGTACTATCCAAGTATTGTTTCTGCCCCATTCTTGATTTTTTTCCTGGTATTGCCATTGTGTGTATGTTTGGTTTGTTCATGTGTCTAACAAATCTCTGGGTTCTGTTTATTTTCCTTTATTACTTTTTCTGTCTGTTCTTCAGATTGGATAACTTCAGCTGACCTCTCTTCAGGTTTACTTATTATCACTCTGCCAACCCAAGTGTACTAGGTGAATTTTTTGTTTTACTTATTGCACTTTTCAACTCCAGAATCTCTGTTTGGTTTATTTTTAATTAAAAAAACTTTTACTTCCTTATTGACATTCTTAATTTGAACTGTATTTATCATTATACTTTTTAAAATTTTTTAGTTTCCTGAAGGAAAATTTAATGTGTCTTTGCTTGTCCCATTATCTGCATGCCCTCAAAAACAGTTCCTATTGATTTTTTGCAAGTCTCATAACTTTTTTGGTTGAAAACTGGACATTTTATATAATATAGTAACCCTGGGTTGTCATTTTCTTTTCATTGTTGGGCTTGTTGTTCGTTTGGTTATTTATTTGTTTAGTGACATGTCTTGACTAATTCTATAAAGTCTTATTGCTTCTGTAGTATGTAGTCAGTGATATTACTGATTAGTTTTATTTCCTTGCTTTTACTTCTTAATTTTTCTTACGGTTACATAGTGTTAAATGTACGGTTTAGTAGGCACAGTAGTTTTTAGTACATTCACAGATTTGTGCAACTTTTACCTCTGCTTAACTTTAGAACATTTTAATCACTTTGTAAAGGAACCCTTTTGCCATTAATAGCTACTCATTGCTTTGTTTTAGAATCTGGATTATTCTGAGCCAGTAGATCTTGGAGGTCAGCACATGACTGGTTAGAGGTTGTACGTAAACTCCTGAAGCCACTAAAGGGTCTCCATTTTATTGTTTGGTCACTGGGTGGCTTAAGGAATGCCTCTGATGTTTGGAGAGATTAAAGTGCCTCCCTTATTCTGCAGGGATTTGTGGTTGAGAGTATCCTGTATGATTTTTCCTGAGAAGGTGCAACTTTTATATGTGGACAAGACCTTCTGCACTATCAGGAATGAATGTGCTCTTACCAAGCCTTTTTGGTTGTATCTTTCCATGGATATCCTGTTAAATTTCTAACTGGTTTCCTTTTTTGCTTGCTTCTCCTAGTCTTATGGAGATATTTGCCTTTCTTGATTGCTAACCACAGTGATTTGAGAATGAACTTTCTTCTTATACTCCTGAAGATGTTCCTATCCTTGTGCTTGTCCTTTAGGGTAGCAGGCTGCCCTACCATGGAATTTTATGCAGCAGGAAGCTGATGTGTGTGGGGGGTGGGGGAGGGGGGTGAGTGCTGCTCATCCTCCTTACCTACCCTTCTATATGGAGCATGGAACTTAAGCGATCCAAATCATTCAGCCTGAGGGTAGGAGGGAAGAACAGCCTCTGGCTTAACTGCCAAGGTTCCTGTCATTGGTACAAGATTCAGTAGATTTCCTTGAATACATTTATTTGTATTTTTATTTACTTTATGATACATTTCCAGAGACTTTAAAAGCTTTTAAAAAATTGCCCAGTTTTATTGCTGCTGAGTTTTGGAGGGTAGGATAAAAAAATCTGCCGTTAGAATTCTATGTTTTGTCTCTATCAGGCTGTCTTTGCTCATCTCCTCTTTATTATTATTTGGCCAAGCATTTGAACATAAGAATGGGGTTCTCAGCCGGGCATGGTGGCGCACGCCTTTAATCACAGCTCTCGGGAGGCTGAGATAGGAGGAGCATTGTGAGTTCGAGGACGGCTTGGGCTACAACGCAAGCACAAGGCCGGCCTGAGCTACACAGTGCGACCCTGCCTCAAAAAACTAGGGCTGGGAGTTTGGCTCAGTGGCTTAAGCGCCTGTCTGGCAGGCATGAGGAATGGGGCTCTCTTTCTTTTTTTTTTATTGACTTCTCTTATTTCCTGGTTTTGGACCAGAACCTTCCACTTTGGTTTTTGTTTCTTTGAATGTACTCTACTTTTTGATGCTGTGATACAAAGCATTTTTACATAGTGTTCAAAATCAGAAAATTTTAACTTTTTAATATATACTGTAATTTTAGTTGGCAAATGAATATTTGCTTCTAAACAAATGCTAGATCTTACCAGCATCTGTAACTGTTGAGATTTAGAGATGCTGTTTAGTGACTCATTCATTCTGTAGGAGAACAAGATACCAAAGTAATATGTCAGGAAGGAAAGCCATCAGCTGAAAAAGCAGAAGGCTTGGTAGTGAGCAGAGAATGAAAGGACGGTAGACAGGTGAGTCTGCTGGCTGGCTTGTGTAACTCACCTTATTCTTCCCTTGTACCTTGTTTTCCTATCACATTACCATCCACAACTCCTAGTCTGAATCAAACTACCATGATCTGACTTACTTTCTTTATGAAAAGCTCAGTAACTGTGGTTGGGAGCTGCTACAGTTTCCTAATCTCCAGCCCTGGCCTTCTTCCTTCTCATTAACAAGCCTCAGTCTTGCTTCTGCAGTGGCCCTCTAATACCTGTCCTGCTGCATGGTCACACTAAGGGATATTCTGTCTCTGCTTGCTGCTCCCCCTGCAACCTCTTCCCAGATTCCAGCTCTTTGTTGGCAGAGACTGTGTCTGGATAGTCTTTGTGGTCACAACTCCTGACTCATAGTAGGTGTTCAAAAACTTTTAAAACTTGAATTGATAAATTAACCAATAGGCTTTTGTTGTGAACATCTTTTAGAAAAATCCCAAAATAACAAAAATGGGAAGAAAGTATAACTAAAGCTGTATGGATGTCCTGGTTTTCTCCTACAGACACAAGCTCGGATAATTTTGGATACAACCTGTTAACGTTCATCATCTTGTACAACAATCTTATTCCCATCAGTCTGCTGGTGACTCTAGAGGTTGTGAAATACACACAGGCCCTCTTCATAAACTGGGTAAGTATTGGAGCCGAGAGAAATGCCCATCACTGCTTTCCACTCCTTTTAGAGCCTTTGTCATTGAATTGAACTTTCAGGAAAAGAAGAAGGGAGGACATTTATGATTAAGTCTGGAGTCAGCTGACCGCAGAGAGAACTGGCATGAGATGCTGGCGAGGATGTGTCTGAGAAATAGAGGGGGTAGAAATAGAGGGAATAGGTATTCCTGCCTATTTCAGGGCTGGTTGTGGAGACAGCATAAAGTTGTGGAAATAAGATGCCCACTGGGTTCTTAGCTGTGGATGATTCTGAAGTATCGCTAGTACCAAGGAGAAAGCCTCTTTGGGCTGTTTGCTATTGTGCTCATTATACTTCAAAAATCATTGTGACATATGAATTTGGATTTGACTGTAAGAATAAAATTGTGATGCTTTTATGCTGAGAATTGAACCCAGGGCCTCATGCATGCTACGCAAGTACTCTACTGTTGCAGCCAGTGATTGCAAGTGGCATAGAAGGTGAAAAAGATTATTTGGGGAAGGTTTTAGTTCAGTCACTGGAAACTCAGAGGGGCTCTTCTGACCTGAGATTACCCAGTCATTAGGGAGACTCTGGAGAAGGAAAAACCACAAGCTGAGAACTCTCTGGCCTTTATTTAGATTATCAGTGAGCTACTGTGGGTGGCATAGAGGACGAAAACAGTACCTTAGTTTTGTTCTGTAGTGAGTTTCATTTTGGCTCATTCTCTTAAGAGTCGTAAGTTTATAAGGGCAAAACTAAAAGAAAAAGTAAAATTGGTATGAACTCAGAAATCTTTAATGAAGCAGCTGCCAGGTACCTTATCAGTCATTAAATCAGGTTAGCGGGCAGATGAACAGACAAGATAACACAGCACATGAAACAGTTAAATTTAATCAGAGTGCACCCTCAGTTGTTTATGCCATTTTGTTGAGCCTTTATAACAATACTGAAATGGGCTTTTATTTTTTTGATAGATTTGTCACAGTTTATCATATTTTGGGGGCTTGACTTTTTTTTTGTCTTCAGCCTTTTTTGTTTTTTTTTTTTAAGTTTTAATTTTATTTTTGTAGTCAGATTTTTTAAGAGACATTGTGTTGCTTACATTTTTTTTCTTAACATTCGACCCATATTATAAGCAAAGCAGTAGAAATGAAAGTGAAAGAACAAAGTGAGAAACAAATGAATTGCCCCTGCTCACTTAGCAGTTGGACAGGTAGAAGACCACTGGTCTGAGAACCCTAACCGTTGACCTCACCGCGGGCTTCTCAGGCTGTTCTGTGCTTATGCTCTCTTACCGGGATGAAGAGTCCCACATGTCCTTGTTCCTTTTCCAGGCTGGAGGTCCATCCTCTACATCCATCTGCAGCACCTTGGACACCACTTGTCTCAGTGAGCTACTGTGGGTGGCATAGAGAATGAAAAGAATCCCCAGAGACGAGACTTCGTTTAGTCACTGAGGGGTCCCAGGGGGCCTTTTTCTTCTCCCAGGGTCTTCCGCACGGCTGGGCGCTCTCGGGTGAGAAGTAGCTCTTCTGTGCCTCTCGGAGACTAAACTCAGTCTTGTCTCTGGATAAGTGTTTCCATCATCCATGCTGCCCAAGGTTGCTCACTGTGACACTCTACCAACTGAGCTGCACCACCATCTCTGCACCTCGATTTTAAAGGACTGTCATAACCCTGAAGCACTGGACACCAGCAGTCAGGACATACACACTAGGCATACATACATTCATCTTTATTTCATCTTTATAGCAGTTCTGCAAATGATTAATTAAGCATAAAATCAGGGGTCAGTTTTGGTCATGAAATGACCCTCTTGAAACCAGATCTTCCATGTATAAAATACTATGTTTCTCCCCGTATGTAGTAAGATTTTCGTATCCTAACAGCTGTTTTTACACCGGCTCCCCAAAAAAAAGAACAAGCATGTGTGTTGAAATGGAAGGTTTTCAGTTACCTGCTCTCTGCTTCTGTGTTAATCTGAATGAAGCATCAATGATACATATTTTCTAAGGTGTCCTCCTCTCTCTCTCTCTCTTTCTCTCTCTGTCTCTCTCAGGACACAGATATGTATTATATAGAAAACGACACTCCTGCAATGGCCAGAACATCAAACCTCAATGAAGAACTCGGACAGGTGAGAACCTCTTTGGGAATATTGGCAACAGTGACATAAGCAGGAGGAGAGATGAGAGTTAGCAGAAGGACTATGGAGAGATTTGGAAGAATAGTGCTCCATGAATATAGTTATACTATCTGAAGCGCTACATGGTATTTGAAAGTATTAGCAGACAGATGTCACTTGCTTTTGGCTTGCTTTTTAGACTTGACTGTATCTTATCACCTGGAAGTTACCTGCAAAAAATATAGTACAAAATATAGTAGAATATAATTTTGGACCCTTTTAAAAAGTGCTTATCAGAGGCACATGGCAGGGAAAACAATGCATAAGGTGGTTAGATACTGGGTAACTTCACAAAATGTGTGGGAGCTATTGGAAGGACATGTAGCCTCAAGATTTTGTCTGTGTTTCGGGGTAGAGGTAATTTTAGCATCTTCACCCCAAACTCTTCTTGAGTCTCCTGAGTTGAACTTTGATTAAGTCTACCTCTTCCATTGAAATTATTGCAAGGAATAACTTCTTTTAATGCATTGCAGTGGAGATTAGGATATCATTTTATACATCTTTTTTTTTTATTTAAGAGAAAAAAGACACATATAAGAAAGACAAAAAGCAAAAGAGACAAACAAACGACAACAGCAAATCCACAACAGTAACATTATAGGTTTACAAAACAAGATGGTAGGAACTTGACAATGGTTGCAATATTGTGTACTGTTACCTCCAACACGGTTGTTTACATTAACAGATATAGACATGTAAAATTGATCTAATCATATGAGTATTAACCGATCTTTCTCAATAACTAATACATTCAGCAGTGTAGTCATTTTAGTTATCTTACATATACATATAGACAGATTTATGTCCTTTTTCCATTTTATACATCTTAAACCTGCCACCTGCCCTATGAGGTGGGTGCTGTATCTTCAGTGTGCAGATGCGGAATGAATAGCTTAGCCCCAGCATACCTGGCTAAGAAATGACAGACTTGGGACTACAGATTGTCCAGATCTGGCTTATTCTTCCTTTCCTGTTGTAGAAATCTGTCCCCTATCCTGTGTCCCTCTGTGAAGAGCAGGTGAAATGTCTCATTCACCTGAGGCTTAGAAAAATATTATACAGAGGTACTTTATTTCTTTAACTCATCCTCAAAGATAATGATTTATGTAGCACTGATGAATTTATTACTAGAGTACTCAAGCTCAAATTTGTGTAGCAGATTGTGTAATAAAATATGGGCAACAATGCTTGTGAGTCTGTTTCTTTGATATTATTTTCCTAACATTTTTAGAGTTAACAGTGAATTTTTCTGTCTATCTTTTCTTGAATGTGTACATTTGCAGAAGTGCCCTTAAGTTTGTGGAGTAACAAGTGGGTTGTGGCTAAAGAGATCATCCCTGGCACATGGCACAAATCCTCAGCCAGGCCAGTGCCTCCAGCCTCCTTGCCCACTTGTGCTCCAGGTACACAGGCAAAGAAGAGTACCCAGAGCAGGCCCTGAACTTTCACTCTTCATAAATGTTGTTGCTGCTATTTTTGCTTACATGTTCTCTTTATATGAAGTCTTCATCACTGGTAAAATCCTACTCTTATAAGAATTTGTACATTCTTGTTATACAACAGTGTCTTAGTTACTTTTCTGATTGCTGAAACAAAATATCCTATACTCAAAATTAAAGGAAGAAAGCTTTATTTAGCTCACAGTGTGTAGAGGTTTCAGTCCATAATCAGCTGGCTACAAAGCAGGGTGACATGGCAGAGGAGCATGGCAGAGGGGAAACAGTTCATGGTAGGCAGAAAGCTCCAAGGTAGGGTGGCATCACAGAGGAGAAACAGTTCATGGTGGGCAGAAGGTAACAAAGCAAAAAGGAGTGGCCACAGTTCTTTCTAGCCTTTGTACCTTACTCAGAAAATTTAGGGCAGGTAGCACTCACACCCTTAATCCTAGCACCCTTGATCCTAGCATTGAACCATGAATCAATTCTAGCATCACACATCCTAGATCCAGCCACCTCTGAAAAAGCCCCACCTGTGACCACATGAGACTGTGGGGAACATCTAGATACAAACCATAACAATCAGACTATTTTTGCCTTCTTCAGTTTTCCAGGAAAAATTGTCTGTCTTCTGTATTACCATAACAATCTTCCTAAACATACACAGTGAAATAAGATATGGGACCAGTTATCACATCTGTTTCCTACTGGGGACTTTTGAGCCCATTGAAGAGCAGGGATGACCCGCATGGTTGACCCACTGTGTCCATGGGTTCTTCATCCAAAGATTCAACCAATGCCACATTGAAACTGTAACTGGGCCTATGTTGATTATATCAGTAACAACCATGGACAGACTTTTCTTGCTCTTATACCCTAAACAAACAAGTATAACAACTGTTGGCATAGTATTTATATAGCAGTAGATATTATAAGTCATCTAAAGATGAGTGAAGTATATAGAAGAATGTACATAGGTTCTGTGCAAATACTACACCATTTTATAGAAGAGACTTGAACACCCACAGGTTTTGGTGTCCGAGGATATTTCCTAGAATCAGTTCCCTGAGAATACTGAGGGGTGACTGAGTAGGATGTGTGTTGCTTTTGTCAGTTCTGCACAGTGCTCAATATGTAGTCATTCTGAGGTGCCATTGAACTGGGCCTGAATAAGTGAAAGACTGAAACTACTCAAGAAGTTCCCGAATGAAATCACTCCCCTAATGGGATGTAGACAGGTGTATTAGTCAGTTTTCCTTCTGCTGGGACAAAATATCTGAAATCTCCAATTCCATGGAGCAGAGGTTTATTTTGGGTCACAGTTTGTGGGGTCCAGTCCATGACTGGGTGGCTCTAAGGCATCATGATGGAAGGGCATGGTGGAGCAAAGCTGGTCACCTCATAGCAGCTGGGAAGTAGAGAAATTCCCCAAGATCATGGCCCCATGATTCACCCAGACACACCCAGAAGTGTGTTTTAGTAATCTCTAAGTAGCTCCCAAACCAGCTAAACTGACATTTGGATAAAGTTCAGTTGGAATTCTAAGGACATGCTAAAATTCAACAGGGAATTTGATAGTAAATCTTGATAATTTCTTTTTATAAAATTCTCATTTTTAATATTTTGATACAACCTTTTAATTCTTTTTTAAAAAGGCAGAATGAACCACTGCTGATCTGAAGGCAAATTTTACTGTATATTTATGCCCCTAAACTTACTCTATAAAAAACTTACATAAAATTTATTGTTGACACGTTAATTACCCTGATTTGATTAATGTGTGTTCTGTGCACTTATTGAAAGATCATATTTATGCTTTGTAAATATGAATAACTATTATATGTTAATCAAACATTATAAAAATGTTTAAGGAAATAAGATATGCTAACAACCCTGTATACATGAGTTGAATTACCATACTATTCTCCCTAAACATGTATGATTAAAATAGAATAAAAATTTAAAAAGAGATTATTGATAAAGCATAAATTATCTCTAGTGTACTAATTTTGTATTTGTATGCCATATTTAATTTCTTTAGCAGCTTTAGTAATTTTTCTTACTTGGAAGTCCTTTGATAGCTTTAAAAATGATTCTCAATGTATCTGTTTATATTTTTTTAAGAAAAAGCACACAGTAAGAAATTCATGTTATTAATTCCTATTCCATGGAACTATAAAATGCTGTTTCCCTAGACCAAATCTTTAGGATCCCTGGAAGTTTTCTAGAATCCATCTTGATTTTTCTCTAGAAAACCACTAAGAAATGGAGGTTTCACTGGGACAATCCTGTTAGTCACCCTCCCTTCCTAATCCATGACATAACATCCATATGTGGAATGATGCATATCTTCTAGCCACATCCTTTAGCTCAACAAGGTAGAAACTGGGGCCAAGATGGATAAGGTGAATTTGCAAGCATCTGCGTGACCTGTCAGTGCCCATAGCCCTCATTAGACTCACTCTCCTCATAGCCCAGAGTTCTTTCTCTTCTGCACTATGTTGTTGATCTGAGGTAGCATAATTTTCCCACCATGTTTACATGTGGAGCGTGGCTCTTTTTGCATTCAGCAAATATTGTCAAGATGGTTAGCTTGTTGTCTAACTCAGTGGCATCCGTTTTCACCTTTGTGTACTGAGAATTTTGTGTTTAATCTGTATATCTTTGCATCTTGAGAAGTGGTCTAATTTATGCCAGATCTGTTCTATCTTCATATGCATCTTATAGCCGGGCGTGGGGGCCCACGCCTTTAATACCAGCACTCAGGAGGCTGAGGTAGGAGGAGCGTTGTGAGTTCGAGGCTGGCTTGGGCTACAACATCAGTGCAAGGCCGGTCTGAATTACATAGTGCACCCTGTCTCAAAAAACTAGGGCTGGGAGTTTGGCTCAGTGGCTTGAGTGCCTGCCCTGGCAGGTGTGAGGTTGTAAGTTCAATCCCTGGTGCAAAAAAACAAAACAAAACAAAACAAAACAAACATATGCATCTTATCGTGCACTCACACCCGCCCCTTTGCAGTGCGGGGGGTCAAACCCAGGCCTTGCATATGCTAGGAAAGTGAGCTACACCTCAAGTCCCCAAGCAGTGTCTTGAAGAATGAAATATGGCATCAAGATACTGTTTGAAAGGACATAATGCTCACACTTACAGATAGTGCCAGGGCCCCTACTGAAGCTTCCTCTGCACCTTCTTTTACAATTTGATTGTAGAATTAGTTACAGTAACAAGTTTGTAACTGATCTCAGAACTGAAACACGTTTTTTATTACTAACTTTACTTTCAGGAAGTCTATTCATCTAAATTTAATACAGATTTTTAAAAGTACAGAAGACTTCATTTATTGATCTTTCCATCTTATTACACTCTTGGTTACATTTCTTTTACCATTTGATTTAGGTAAAATATCTATTTTCTGACAAGACTGGGACTCTGACATGCAATATCATGAACTTCAAAAAGTGTAGCATTGCAGGAGTAACCTACGGGTAAGTGTGTTTATATTCATTGCTTATGGGAAATTTCACTTGTATTCTTCCAACAAAATAAATTTATTCTTAGCTACTTCATAAAGTATCTTGACTTTTTGATGTTTATAGAGCTATAGATATATAGTTCCTATGGGATGTATGTAACACTTAAATGAGTCCCAAATGTAACTTTAAACCGTTAAAATATGATTTATTTCTACAAATACTAACTTAGTAAGAAATCTGAGTGAATCTTGTGAGTTTCTTATCTGTATCTGGATCCGAGTTCCTGTCTTTTGCCCGGTTTGGTGACAAGTGTGCTTTCCCCTCTGCCAGGCACTTCCCAGAGCTGGCGAGAGAGCCGTCCTCAGACGACTTCTCGTAAGTACATCTCACACTTCTTGCTGTGCCTGTGCAGGAGGCTTCAGAATGACTGTATAGCAGCATTCCTTATCTGAATATTTTTATCGGTAAATAAAAGTTGCATATGTGTTATTTTGAAAGAAAATCAGAATAATATTTAAACATGAACCTAGTTTTAAAAGTCCATACTACACAGCTTTTGACAAAAGTAGTCTGTCCTTGGTCCAGAATTTGCCATTTCCTGGAAGCAGCCAACCCTAACTTTTTGATGCTGAAAAAAAAATGTATTCCTGTATTTCATAATAACACATTGCTAATTCGAACATGTTTTAAAGTTGTAGGCATTTTCTACCACAGAAGAAGTTTTAGCGTCTGCTCCTGTATGTGGGACCTGTCCCCTGGCCCGTGGTCCCCCATGCCAGCCCTTTGGAAGAATTCCACTTTATCTCTATGTTCTTAGCATACTAACTTGCAACCATGATGGTGTAGGTTTGTTTTCTTTCATTATGTCAAGCACTACTAGTGAGTGATTTCTGTCTGTAAATTTCTCTGATTAATTTCAGGGAAATGTCCTTACACTATTTTTATGATAATTTTCCTCTCCCCTCAATCTCTCAGTTTTGTCTAGGTTTCCTGTTAGGCAAATATTAGGTCTTTGGAGATGATCTTCCAATTTTATCACCTTTTTCTCTCACTTTCTGTTTTCCGTTGTTGCTTTACTTTCTGACATTTTTTCCCTCTTGTATGGGTCATGAGAATTTTCGTGTGCTCCCGTTTTCTGCTTTCAAAAGCACTTTGCTAACCTAGCTTTTCCATTTCCACTCCTTTCACTCCACTTGCCTGTCCTCAGCCCCCACCCCGGCCTTCGCTGTGCTGATTTATTCATTTTATAGGCTTCTTCAAAAGCCTGGGGATCATTGGCTGTGTGTGCATATATTTTTAAATTAATTTTCTTTGTGGTCAATGCACAAAACATAAAATTGAGCATTTTAGCCATCTTTAAGTTATTCTTATAGAGGAATTTTAGTTCCATAACGAATTGAGAAGGTGAACGGATTTTTTTCATATGATCCAACCTCCACAGCCTTCCCCATTGTCAAAACTGTCCATCAGGGTGGTGGGTGTGTTACAGTCAGTGACCCTGCCCTGGCACGTTATTGCCACCTGCAGTGCATGCTTAGCAGGAGGGCTCACTCTTGGCTCTGTGTACTCTGTGGGTGGTGTGTACACGTTGTCATTATCATATCATTGGGATTTTCACTGCCCTAAAAGTCCTCTGTGCTCGGCTACTCAAGGTTGCAAGCCCTGGTCCCTGCAAACAATTGATTTTCTTTTTCAGTACTCGGGGTTGAACCCAAGGCATTTACATTGAGCTGTATCCCCAGTCCTTTATAGATTTTTAAATTTTGAGACACAGTCTCACTGAGTTGCCTAAGTGATCCTCTTGCGTCAGCCTCCCCAACTGGGATTTCAGGGGTGTACCTCTGCACTCACTTTATGACCTGATTTTCTTACTGTTGCCACAGCTTTGTCTTTTCAAGAGCGTCCTTGTCCTTTCTAGTTGGAATTGGACAGTAGGTAGCCTGTTTTGATGGCTTCTTTCATTTGGTAATATGCATTTAAAGTTCCTTTGTGTTTTCTCATTGCTTGTTAGCTTAATTCTCTTTAGTGCTGAATAATATGCCAGGCCGAGGCTACTCTGGTTTACCCTCTCTAAAAGATGGGACTTCCACCCATCCTGGGAGTAGCGAGTCCTGTTGTCTGGCTGTGTGTGATGAGGGGGGGTTCTTGCAAGCTAAGGGTTCTTCTATCCTGTCATCTGCTTTTCTTGTATATATTAGCTTTCTGTTGCTGGTACAAAATAATGGCCTAAGTTAACTTTAAGGAGGAAAGGTTTACTTTGGCTGATGGGTTCTGAGGTTTCTGTTCACAGTCACCTGGCTTCATCATTCCTGGGTCTGTGATGAGACAAAACACATCATGGTGGAGGAAAGTTGCTCACCTAGTGGTGGCCAGGAAGCAGAGACAGAGAAAACCTAGAGAGGAAAGGTCCAGAAGCAAGACAGGGTCCCGAAGGTCATACTCTGTGGCCCGCTCCCTTCCGCGAGGCCCCACTCCCTAAGTTTCCATCACCCCCCAATAATGCCATCTGACTGTGACCTTATCAGTGGGTTAATCTGCTTGATGAAGTCAGTGCCCTCACAATCCTGTCATCTCTGCAGGCTTCTCTTAATCCGATGAAGGTGACAACCGTGTAATTGTCACACTGTAGCTCAGGGGTACTTCACGTGCCTCTCAGGCCCCTCCTGCTGCCGTTTCCTCAGCCATTGTGGGGTTCTGTGGGGGCGTCAGCTCACATTTTTAGGTGATTGTCTTTAGAAGCTGTTGGTTGGTTTTCTCCCTCTCCTGCATTGCTTGCTAATACTGTGCAGTATTTACTCAGAGATAAAACTGACATCTGCTATGTTGTTGTTTCTTTATTGTCTTTGTCTTGAGAAACGGTTTAAGGAGACAATAGGGATAAGTGACCAGACTTACCCTTTACATTTCTTCAGTATGGCAGCACACTGCATTATAGCCAGTTTCCTTTCTGGCCTTCAATGATTGCCTGTGTACAATTCAGTAATTCCTGTTGTTTGCTTTGAGAAGACCTTCTTGGATTATTTTTAGTAGAAGTTATGCAGGGCCCAACTGAAATAATAAAGTCACAGTATCAATCCTTGGCTTCTGTTTCTTTCCCTTGTATCTATGCTGTTGTTTATAACAATTTATAAAATATTTTATTTATAATAAGAATAAGAATTTACTACCTTAAGATTTGAAATAACATACAGTATTACAAATCTTTAAAGGTTGACTATGAATCTATGGAGTGGTTCTTCTTGAAGTCAGATTCTTACTAGGTTTGAATTACTGTAACAGGAACTTTTGAATTGAATAAGTATTTTTTTGCTTTCTCTTGTAGTCGGATGCCTCCCCCTCCTAGTGATTCTTGTGACTTTAATGATCCCCGGCTGCTGAAAAACATTGAAGATCACCATGTGAGTCTTGCGCTTTACTTCTAAGACACCAAATAGCTTATGGTTTGTGTTATGTATTTGTATACTGTGTGTGATTGTCTTGAAAGTGACCATTTTGGAGCTTGGAAATAGAGACCATTTCAATTTTATTGTGTTAGTACTTCAGGAAGGTGATTTTCAAAAGAGCTTTGTGGTGAACACTACATAAATTAGTGTAAAACTGAATTTAAGTAGGTAGTGAAGTTATAAAGTGGCACACCAGGTCAAATCTCACCACTGAATTCTCTAATAGTTCAGATTTCTGTTGCTTTGTAAAATCAATCCTGGACCTTTTCTGTGTAGCTGTAAATCTAAGGAGTCATGCGTCTTAAAAAGTCGTTAGATAAGTTTTGACAAGGATACTTTAGAAATGAAAAGCAGGATAATAACAGGTAGCTTTACTGCATTCTGCTCCATGCTGGACATTCACCCTGTGTTTCCCTTCGTATTTGAGTCATCCCTGAGAGGTAACAAAGAAGTTGCATAAAATAAATGAATAGGTAAGTGTAGTAATGAAGCTTACAGCCTAAGTCTGTCCAGTTCTCATTTATTAATTTACTTAGTTTTTCACAGAAGTGAGTGATACTTTGCTGCCCAGGCTGGCCTGAACGCTGGCTCTGGTGACCCTCTTGCCTCAGCCTTACAAGTAACTAGAGTTGCAGTCCCTTGCCACGATGCCCAGCTCTTTAGATGACATTGCATTACCTCAGCTGTTCTAGTAAACCAGGATTAGCTATGCAGTTGTATCAACTCATTTTTTTTTATCTAGAGTTTCCTTTAAAAAAAATTACCAACTTAGAAAAAAGTATTATATGATCAAAGCATTTCATAGCTAGTTAGTTAGTATAAACGAGATTGAATATTATTCATGTTTTTCCTGAAAATCGTTTCTGAATTTAAAGTTAGGTAAACAGGAGCAAAATTAAAACTTTTGTCTTTCCAAAATTTTGTTGAGACATAGATGCATTCAAAACTTAGGACTGCAGCTGCAGCGCAGTGGTGGGGTGGGTGTCTGCCTAGCCTGCACGACGCCCCAGCTTACTGCCCCTGAAGCCTTTTCTAAATTGTCAGGCAATTCTTTCTTTGTTGCAGTCAGTGCCCATTTTTTAAAAATGCTAAGCCCTCGCAGCAGCAGTTCTCCGACGTGAGCGTGTGGGGCCTCCATGTCCCCCACTGTGGTCAGCAGTTCTGACCCGCACTGGGCTGAGCCTGGTCCCGTGACCCAGGGAGCACATCGTAGGAGTCCTGCCCTGCCACAGCCACGCCACTTGGCCACGGCCACAGCCATAGCCACAGCCACTGAAGGGGTCCCTGCGTGAGTTTTGATCTTAGAGTTAGAAACAGTCACCAGAGATTCTCCAAGTAGAAGGGTAGTGATGCCACAGACTGTTTGGAGGAGAGTGGCTTTAATCAAAGATGTCAGAGAAGCAAGTATGCTACAAGGACTCGCTTGCCGAAAGAGGAAGCAGGTGTGTTCACACATCCTCACCCAAGGCTGTGACGAAGGCTGTAGCGTGGTGAGTGGAGAAGAGATGGCAGAGGGTGACGTGGAGAAGCTTAGGAAACTGCTCTGGGTAGTTTCACAAGGTTTGCTTCCCCAGCATCAATCAGCAGGTGAGAAAGTAACAGAGGTCCCAAGGTGGGTAGAAAGCGCGGAACGCTGCCGAGACCCAGCACTGGGAGAGGCAGGAAGCAAGCTTCTGTGCGAGGCGCACTTGTTTATCCATTCGTTCAGCTAAAGTTGGGACGCCTCATTTATATTAAATCCTTTGCTTTGGATTTGAGGGGCAGAGGAATAAAAAAACACTCCAAGGATTCCTGTTAAATAGGGAAGGAGACGTAGGACATTGTCAAGAGCTGTTGTCCTCTTCTGCAAGACAGGAACGATGTGACACTTGGGGAATGTGATTTTATTTTGTGTAAGTAGAGGGGTCCCTCCTCAGTGGGGGCTGTGATTGTTGAGATGTGGGTAGTGTGGCCATCTAGCTCCACCAAATGGTATCTGCATTCACAGAATGTGGGTAGCCATGGACCCTGAGGGCCAGGGGCAAATCCTCATGTGGAGAAGAGATCCTCTTCATGCTGTTGGGATCCTAATTCTTGAAATCTTTTCAGACTTAATCTGTGACTCATACAGGTGTTCTCTGACCCTGTGTGACTGAGGGGAGGGGGCATCTAAAGAGTCTCACCATCTTCACGTGCCGAGCCTGTCCTCTGGGGATGTTTTGGGGGGAGACCTGAGTACAGTGTCCCTCCTATGTTTTCCCTTTAACCACCTCTTTTTTTCTGACTCCTCCTCAATAGCCATGACCACTAGCTTTCCTTCTCCTAACACTTCTGTGCTAGCTAGCTTTCCATTACTGTATAATACCTGAGTCATTCCACATAAAAAGAGGAAAGGCTAAGCCAAGTATGGTAGTGCATGATCTAATCTCAGCACTCTAGGAGGCTGAGAGGAGGATTGCAGATTTGACCCCAGCTTGGGCAATTTAGTGACTTATCAAGACTTTGTCTCAAAATAAAAGATTAACAAAAGGGCTGGGGATATAGCTTACTGTGAAGGCCTTGGGTTCAATCCCTAGTATCACAGTAAAGAAATGAATGAATGAATGAATGAATGAATGAACAATTTTATTTTGGCTCACTCTTTCGGAGGTTTCAGTGTATGATCAGTTGGTAACAAGTCATGCAGAGGCTCTTGGCAAAGCAGACCTGGCTGCCTCATACCCAGGAATGAAAGAGAGGAAGAGGTAGTATCTCGGATCCCAGTATTCCTTTCAAGGATGTATCTCCAGTCACCTAAGTCCCTTCCATGAGGCTCCCCCATCTAACTTTTCTGCCACTTCCCAGTAGTGCTGCACTGAAAAGCAAGCCTATAGCACATAGGCCTTTCAGGGACATTCTGAAGCTCAACAGATTTTCCTTTTGAGTAGGAAGGCTAGTGGGAATAGGAGTAGGTGTAGGCCTTGGGTCTTTGACATGAAGACATTATTATAAGCATCAAAACGTGGACTTTGTGGGGGTGTTTTTAAAACTTGTATTTCACAATTCAGTAGAAGCACAATGAGGAGACCGATCTTCTGTTTTGAGTCAGAGCCTGCTCGCCTGTGTCTAGCATTTCTAGACTTTCTTGCATCCTTGAAGAATTCTGAGGTCTCCTGTCCCATTGTGTTAATGAAGCCATTGACTTTGCACATCTCCCTGTGAAGCCCACCGCTGTAAAGAGTGGAGACCGTACCCAGTGTCCTCCTTTCGGAAGATGTTTGTTGGAGTAAATGCACCCAATGGGTGTTTTTGTTTTTTTTTCTTAACCATTTCAGTGCAGGGCCTCCTAGATCACTTGTGCATTTGCCAGAGTATGGTTGGGAGAGGGATGGAGCATTTGTGGAATTTTGGCTATGGATGCCTAATTCCATCTAAATTGTCCTAGAATCATGGAGTAAAATGACAACATTTGACCGGAAACCCTTACTGTCCTCCCAAGGGAGGAATTCTGTCTATGCAGAATTTTGATTTTTCTTGGGTCACCATTTCTGACTTTCTGGGCCCCTCAGGACTCCTTTAAGCTAAGTGCAGGCTGATAGCCAGGATAGGATTTGGCTCTGAGTCAGAGAATCAACCTATGGAAAATTTAAAAGAGCAGTTCACGTAATCCCTCGATTGCAGTGTGCACCAGTGACTTTGTGTTTGTGGATACATTTCCAAATTGCCAGGAAGCAGAGATAGTTTTCTTATGAATCATTGGGCCTAGGACTTTTGAGTTTCAGTCTTTCAAAACAATTATCTGTATCTATATATTATTTAGATCCTTTGTAGCTACAGTTTGGTGTGCAAAACAATTTGAGACAGTCATAATTTTCTGCTGTATTAAGTTCATCCAATAGAATACATTCATTGCTAGATATATAGCATTTTGTGCACGTTAAAGACTGTAAAATGAAAGATATTATATGGTTTCACTTGTATGAGGTACAAAGAATAAGCAAAATCAGTGTCCAGAATCGGGAAACGTTACTGGAGAGAAAAGAGGACAGGGAATTACGATTTGAAGGGTACAGAATTTCTGTTGGGGGTGATTAAAAAGTTTTGGGTATAAATTGTGGTGATATAGCATTGTGAATTTGTTCAGTGCAATGAACTGTATACTTCCAAATGGTTAAAGTGGTACGTAGTGTGTGTATGTTTTACAATAACAAACTCCCCTACTTGCTAGATACGCACAGGTATATATACATATAGACGCATCATTCTCCAATAAACAACCACTTCTTCAAAGTTATAAAAAGTCTTTATTCCTGGAAGTTACAGAATAAAGTTTATTTTCAAAAATGGGTTACTAGAGAGGATTCAACATGGCTGAATAGAAGAGGAGCCACGATGGCACGACTCATCGAAAGTCAGCTAAAAACACAGGTCACTGGAAGAAAACGGGAGACACACATGCTGGTGCCGAAGTCAGTCTGAAATGAGAGACTTGTAGATCACACAAAACATAGGCATGGGACTGTATAAACGCAAAGCAGTCCGCAGGGCTGCCTGTGGGACCTCGGCCTGCATGGGGAGCAGGACCAACCATGCTGGAAAATTCTCAAAAACCTGGGGGACTGCGATGGTGTGGCAAACTTGAGCCCCCAGGATAGATTCAGGATAGAAGGGCCCTTGCCTCCTTTGCAGTCCTCCAAACAGAAGCTGCCGCAGCCTGGCAGGGAATGCTGCTCCCTCCCCAGTGGGCCGCCGGCTTTATTTTATTACTTATTTATTTATGTATTTATTTAGTGTGTGTGTGCGTGCATCTGTGTGCACACCGTAGCAGCTAACCAGAACCTCTAGTGTCAGCAGGGTTAGGGTTCACAGCAGCGGTGGTGAAGGTAGTGACTGGAGCAGTACTGCCCCCCTGCCCTGCTCCTCGCTGCCCGAGAGAGGACAGAGACATGGAATTTAAGGAGCCTTAGGACATAGCAGGGCAGCGAGTGGGAAGTCAGCACACACTCCCGCCTGCTCCCAACAGCGCAAGAGAGGAGAGAGGAGAGGGACTTGAGCAACCTGTGGCTGTCTCCACAGTCGTGGCTGGGGCAGTGAGTTGGCTGACACCCCCACCCCGTGCTCTCCCAGTGGCCTGGAGAGGAGAGAGCTGTGCCAGCAGAGTGGAAGAGAAGGCTGTGCAAGGTCTGAGAGAGGACAGCTGTACACGAGACTCGGAGGGGCCTTGAGCTGTCTGTCTGAGGGCACCACAGCCACAGGGAGAGCGACACAGACAGACAGGGTGAGGAGGCAGCAGTGGGCAGCTGGAGGACATCCAGAAAGCTGCTGGCCAAGGACTCTGGGTCCAGCCCCCACATCCACAGACCAAGAAGAACCCTGCGCCCAGCACTAATCCTACTGTAGACTTTGTGGATTGGGGCTCTGACTTGGATACTACTACAGAACTGTGGACACCAGAGGAATTTTTTTTTTTGTCTGTCTGTTTTGTTTTCCTTTTTTCTTGGTTGCTTAGGTTTTTACTTTTATTGTTTGTTTTGTTTGTCTTTGTTTTCTCTCTTTCCTCAAATGTCTTTCTTGAAATTTTTGATATTTTCATTTGACTGAACATTGTTTCTAGTCTTTCTGGTTTGCTTCAATATTCTTTTGCGTTTTCTTTCATTCTTTTTCTCCTGTCCTCATCTCCAGTTTCCCAAAGCCTGGGTGATCATCCCTTGTTCTTCAGCCTTGCTTCTACTATATTTCTCTTCATTTACTATCTTTATTTTCCCCTATTTCTCTTAAACCACACCCCGCAACAGGGTAAAAATCACTCAACTAAAAAGAAACTCACTGCATACGAGTTCCTGGTTTATGCTGGATTTTGTTATATAACTGTAGGTCTTGCTTCTATGGTAAAAGATACCAAATTAATAGTTACCACAGTTTGTCAGTTTCTAGGTTGTACTTGATGCTATTGTTATTGCTAGTTGCACTACTTTAGCCAGGGTGTCACACCTGTTGTAATCAGTTGTTCTCTCTTGTCTGGGTCATAAGCATCACCATAGTCTAGAACCAAAGGACTGGGTGCTGAGCAAAATAGATTGCAACTTCTCATCCCTGATAAACGGGGAAACTAGGATCTAGGGGCAGACGTAAAGACTATTCTAGCTCATAGAACATGCGTAAGTCTGCATTTTATCAGACCATAGTGCAGTGAAATTGGAAATCAATGGCTAAACAAACCACAAAAACTACATAAACACATGGAAATTAAATTACACCCTCCTGAATAAACAGATGAAATTAAAGAAGAAATTAGCTTCTACAACTAAATGTTAATACCAGAACAACATACCAGAACTTATGAGATGCAATGAAAGCAGTCCTACAAGGGAAATTCATAATGGTGTGTTCTCACATTAGGAAAACAGAACAAACTTAAATAAACAACCTAATGTTGAACCTCAAACTTACAGAAAAAAAAGAGTAAGTCAAGTCCAAAGCTCATAAGAAGGTGGTAATTATAATGAGCACAGCAGAAATTAATGCAGTTGAGACTAAGAGAATGATACAAAGAATCATTGAAGAATAGGTTCTTTGAAAGATTAAATAAAATTGACAGATCCCTAGGCAATCTTATAAAAAAATCCACGCAATTAAGAATGAAAAGGATGAAATCACAACAAATCCTGCAGAAATCCAGATCATCAGTACCTACTTTAAGAACCTATACCCAAGATGAAAAAGGCAAGAAAAGAATAGATTCCTAGATGCATATGAATTACCAAATTGAATCAAGAAGATATAAAAACTCTAAATAACCCAATATCAGTCAATGAAATTGAAAATGTAAATAAAAAACTACCAACAAAGAAAACCTCAGGTCCTGATGGATTCACTGCCAGATTCTTCAAGAAATTTAGAGATCTAATGCCAGTATTCCTCAGACTCTTTAATGAAATTGGAAGAGAAACAGTACTCTCACCTCATACCTGGAAGCAAGCATCTCCCTGATACCAAAACCAGAGAAGGGTCCAACCAAAAAAGAGCACTGCAGGGCAATCTCCTTGATGAATAAAGGAGCCAAAGACTTTCACTGAAGAAAGTATCTTTAATAAAATGGTGCTGGAAAATCTGGCTTTCCACATGCCAGAAATTAAAACTAGGCCCATGTCTCTTACCATGCACTAAGTGAAATAAAAATGGATCAAAGATCTAAGTATTAAAATAGAAACTGAAGAGAGAATAGGTAGAACACTTGAAGACATGGATACAGGCAAAGACTATTTAATAAATCCAAGTATACTCAGTTGTTTTATTATACATTTTATAAACATTTCTTATTTATATTTAATTTACTTATAAAACCATGACAATAGACCAACATAGTTAGTATTGTATTTTTCTGTGCCAAGGAACATCTAAAAAGTTACTCACTTGTAGTATAGAAAACAAAGAAAATTTTGCCTTTATTTTAAAGAAATTTTAATACTTAAGTTACATATTATTCTAATTGGGAAATAACATTGAAAAATATCTTTTACCTACCATTTATACTCTTATTTGATGAATTTAATTTAATGCAGTCTTTTAAAGATTTACCAAAGATAGGTATAAAAAAGGTATTTGGAGTAATGTGATGAGTACACATTCATCTATATTTTGTGAAGTAAATATACAAATGTTTATATATTCAACACTGTCATATATCACCTTTATATTGCCAGATTTTAAGGTTTCAATTTGTGAGTTTTATGTAAACATTAAGCCTAGCAGGCTGTTACAATAAATGGGTTTTAAAGAGGCAAAAAAGAAAACACCCCCCGCCAAAGTGGAGTACTTGTCATATATATATTACAGACATCTTATATGCTTCAGATGAATTTTGTCTCTTTTCCTTAATTTATTGTAGGATGCCAAGTTAGAGAACCAAAGGTGGATTCACCTTGTCATTGGAACTTTGTTTTTATATTTATGGTCTTTTTCTGGGCCCTGACTCAAGTTGAAAATCAGTTTGAATGTGTGTGCAGATCTGCTTTGAAACTCTCAGAAAATATGTCACTATTAAGTGTATTTTACTATAAAGTCAAAAAGACCCCTAGTGTTGCTTTGCCATGGAACAAAGCTAATTCTCAGATGCAGGTGGAGGCAATCTTGAATTGAAGCCCAATTCTCAAATGAAAATGCTTTGGGATAAAATGTTTTACAATGTAGGCTCTGAGGAATTTGTGAATCCTCTAATCTTACTTATTTGACTTCACTGAACTAGAATTTAATGTGTACTTTCTATTCATGTAGGCTGATAAGAAGTAGCCATGTGAGCAGTAGTGACTTGCTTTCATGAAATTGCCCTTAAGTCATAATAACAGAGAAGAAAGTAAAATCATTTCTATGGCAGTCATCATCTATTTATCATTTTAAAAACTTCCCTGAAAAATAAAGAAGCAGCTCTGTGCTTGCTAATGTGAAAATCCAAATCTATCTCAAGTTTATAGGCAATTGCTTCTTTAAAAAGGTCCCATTAAAGTAACCTCGGGACAAGAAGCTGGTTACCAGTCTTGTCTTTGAACACGATTTTTGAAGTGCTAACCCACGCAGATAGAGAAGAGCTGAAGATATGTAAGTGGAAGAGATGGTTTGTGGGTGATAACATTGCCTTAAGAATCTTGAAGAGTCAACTGAAATTCACAAAGCTGGTAAGAGCTGTAACAAATGCAGATTAAATTAACCTTAAAAAAATCAATGTTTTTTTAACTTATATCACAACAATAAGCCACTGTGAAATATAATGGAAATTAGATTCCTTTCGCAGTATAAAAAGCAGTAGAAGGTTGGGGATGCAGCTCAGTGGAAGAGTGCTTGCCTGGCATGTACAA
Organism: Dasyprocta punctata; assembly: GCA_004363535.1. Classification (NCBI taxonomy): domain Eukaryota; kingdom Metazoa; phylum Chordata; class Mammalia; order Rodentia; family Dasyproctidae; genus Dasyprocta; species Dasyprocta punctata. The sequence goes on along the minus strand of RJWM01007983.1, from coordinate 12,937 downwards.
AACCCTGGGTTCCCTCCTTAGCAATGAGAGATACTGTTTACTAAAAAAAATATTTTAAGCGATAGATTAAAAGTCATACAAATATAAAATGGAAAATTCCTTAGACCAGTTAAATTTAGTACAGTCTAAGCAAAGAAAGACAAAACAAGGCCTACCCTTTCCCCCCAGAAAACTGAGGGCTGCAGGCACAGCTGACGCACAGATCCCTTGCCTAACCTGTGTGAAGCCCGAGCCCCAACCCCCAGCACGGGGAGGGAGCAGGTTACGAACGTCAGGCAGCTCTCAGAACCAGAGCAGGTTCTGCGAACTCCAACTAGCAATGTAATCTGACGGCATTTATAGAAAGCGAGAAGTGAGGCATAGAAAACACCCCAAAAGGCTACATCTTAGTCAATCGACCAATTTTTACAGATGAGCTAGTTATTTGGGAACAGCCTAATACTAGCGAATTGGCCACGGGGCTTCCTGCAGCCAACCAAAGTTCAGTCCGTGCGATTAAATTCTATATTGGTTTGGTCTGTTGGTGCTTAGTACGGGTACCCACGGCAAATCCACGGCCAGATTCATGGCCCACTCTTGTATCACTGAGCATGGTACTTCACTTACGGCAGTTACTCAAGTATTTATTTTTTTAGCAAATGAATTAATAAGATAATACTAGGTCTTATTAGAAGATTTAGAAGCCTCTGGGAACAGGAAGACACATTGTATTCTTAGATGGGAAAGGCAGTGTTAATTCTTCATTTTCCTAATTATGAATATGGTCTAATTTTGATGAAAGTTGTGTTTTTTTTCTTTCCAAGGAAGATAGGAGCAGTTGATTAAATGCATACCTAGGGTAATTTTGGTTTTCATGGTTTTTTATAGTAATGCATGAGGGATCCCTGCCTTACAGATATGGCGATTGTTAGGAAAAAGGAAAAGAAGCAGAGATTACAAGCTCACAAGACAGGCTTACTTACTTCAGAACAAACCTGAGAACGACCACTGCGGCCCTGGAGGCCAGACTGGCTACAGGCTGTCGGGTTATTAAGGGTCGTGGGCATAAGGGCGGGGAGGGTCAGCGAAAGGGAGCTGTGGCTGCCCGTTAGGGACGAGGCTGGAGAATGCACAGGGAATTGTGGCTGCTCATCAAGCCCAGGGCTGAGCAGTGTTGGGGGTTATGGACTGTAGCGATGGTTACTGGTCCTTATCAACCTGGGATTATACATTTCTAGCAGGCACACAAGCACACAAGTGTGGGTGGGTGGGTTAATGCGATCTCCGTTCAGCTCAGAATGGCAGCAGTCAGATTCCCTCAGAGATCATAAAATTAAAATCAGATGCGTTGTAAAACAGGTGCCCACCAGTGGGATGGAGTGACCAGGGGCCCGTGTATTTTGGTGATCCTGTGTGGCTTCAGTGTCTTCTGCTTGGGGAGACCTCCGGGGGCCAGGCAGGTAGCCCGCTTGCCCAACACTTCACAGGAGTGAGGAGGATGCCCGTAAATAGCAGAAACATGGGGACGTGGCGTGTGTTGGGGCTAGAGCTGTGGTGGTTGTGGGGGCTGCCGCTCTCGGTTCTCCCCGGGGGCATGGGAGTCACTCCGTGGCCAGGTTCTGAGACTTGGAGCCGATGCAGTGAATCCCAGGGGATGAGTGTGTGGGAGAACCGACTGACAGCCGGGGAGAGCTGCGGCGATGGGACAGTGGGGAAGGACGTCTGACCAGAGTGACAGGCGGTGGGCTGGATGGAGAGCCAGGGTCACGTCACGGGGCTCATGGAGTCCAGCTCAGGACCCTGGCCTTGTGCTGAGAGAGCAGGGAACTGTTACTGGATGTAACACAGGGGATGACTGGCATCCAGGCCCAGTGTGTGAGGTGTGATTTTAACAATAGTGAATATTAAAAATTTTTAAATTTACAGGAGTCACAATCACCTTGCTATTAATCCCCCTCACAATCCTCCCCTTCGCTCTGAACACTTACTCCATCAGTCTTACCACTTTCTAAAGCAGTTCTGGAAGTCCTTTTTCACGAGTGTCTTCAGCTGTCTACTGTTAGGACTACCTTGATGTCCTGAATCCACTCAAAATGCTTACTTTCATGGTCACTTTTATTTTGGGGAAGAGCCAGAAGTCACACAGTGCCAGCTCTGGTAAATAATGTGGATGAGGACGCATGGTAATGTTTTCAGAAGCCTGCCATTCTGCTGGGTAGCACTGACAGCAGCATTCACCATTGTTTTAATCATGCCTCATCAGGATACTCACAAAATAAGACTTCTAGAACTTCTTTAGAGGGTGGCAAGGGGCCAGGGGCCAGGGGCCAGGGATATAGCTCAGCAGCACAGTGTCTGCCTGGCCAGACCAAGGTCATGAGTTTGATTCCTGGTACTCAAAAAAAAAAAAAAAAAAAAAGAAAGAAAACAAGTGGCAAGAAGGTTGGGATAAGTATGTGTAAAGTATGTGTAAAGTGAGGGGAAGGCTTTGAAGAAGATTAATAGCAGTGTGTCTTTTACTGTAATAATTATTTAAACATTTAGCATACATTTCGATTATACCTTGGATGTCAGTACTGTTCCTGAGGGGCTAATGTAGTCTCTCGCTTGCAGCCTACAGCCCCCTGCATACAGGAGTTCCTCACCCTGCTGGCTGTGTGCCACACTGTCGTTCCCGAGAAGGATGGAGACGAGATCCTGTACCAGGCCTCCTCCCCAGGTGAGGGCGCCTGGTGGACGTGCCCGGCCAGCCCCCACCCTGAAGAGGGGGGAGGCCGGGAACAGCCTGCCCCCCACAGGCCCTGCTGGCCTGACACCACTTCCAGGTTGGCTGCAGGTGTGAAACCTGCAGGAGCCGGTGCTGGGCTCTCCTGACTCTTGATGACCGTTTGGTGGCAGGGAGGACCCGACCCACGCCAGCTGGCATTTCCCAGCAATAGATATGGGGCTGCATGGAGCTTTCCAGAGAGAATGGGGCTGCATGGGCCACACATCATGGATTTTCCAGCTGCTGGGGAAGCTGTGTATTGGAGCAGCTGCTCTTTGCCCATGTCTGGGTGCTCTGAACCCCACAGTAGTGCCATGATACATGGGCTTGTTTGGAAGAGATGCTTGGCCAGTGGGAATGCAGTATTAGGGTGACCAGGAGAACCCGATCCCAACTGAGAACAGCAGGAGTGCAGACCACTTCTCGGCATCCCTTCCTTGCATCCTACAGAAGGACTCACGTTGAGCCTGGTGGTAGGGAGAGCGAGGGCTCCTGTCTGCCGAGTCCTTACTACTGCAGATAGCACCAGGCTTCCTGAACCATGAGGAGTTTTAGTTTGAAGAATGATCCTTAACAAAATTCTATCCCAGTGCAGGATTAGCCAATATTTCACCAACTTCTGCTTGACAGATGAAGCTGCTTTGGTGAAAGGAGCCAAGAAGCTGGGTTTCGTCTTCACAGCCAGAACGCCGTACTCCGTCATCATAGAGGCGGTAAGGCCGACTGCACATTCCAGATCTCCTCCTGTTTCGAACACTGTGTGTTTGAAATCATGTATCTATTGTGAATGTCATGGCTACAGTTTTCCTTTCCTTTCAGTGAAAAAATAGTCTTGAAACACTCCACTTTTTGGTTTTATGTCATTGTACAAGCTCGTATCTGTTACTTGGCCTTGCTATAATTTCTCCCTTTTAAAGATGCTTCCCTACAAGGCTTCAATGCACTGATGTGACATTGTGGCTAAGAGCTTTGCACGTCTTCTCTCTGAAAGGTGGGAGGGTGACTTCATATCCGTGTCTCTGAGGCAGGTTTCGCACCTCTCTGTAGCCGCAGCACCCAAAAGCTCCCATGCAGTGGGACCCTCTGTCCGCAGAGCGTGGCAGGGAGGACCCGACCCATGCCAGCTGGAGAGATGTTGTGAGAGATGGAGTCAGAGCTGCAGATCTTTTCCATTTATATGATTGTGTTTCCCTCCTGATGTCAAGGAGTTTATGTATTTTTATATATTTTTAAAAAATTTTCCTTCCTGTGCTCTTCCCTTGATTTGGGGAAAACTGATGGATTGTTACAATTTTTAGCTTAATGCACTCTTAAATTTCTAGATGTTTTTAGCGTACTTGAAGTTTGTTTCTGAGTGGTATAATAAATTGATGTTGTCCCGAATTGACAGTAGTCAGCTTTTTTCTTTTACTTAGAAAATCAAATCCCTGAAAAATATCAGACCTTAACTCAAAATGCCAATCTCCTGGCATCTTCAGTTTCTTTTGGAGTATGGAAATCAGACCATGGTTAGTTTTACTTAGTTTCAATCAACAGAGGGAATTTAGCTTAAGGAAATGTGCAATCATTATTAGTGGAATGAAGTACTGATTGAATATAGAATTTCCCTCATAGCAACTAAGAAAGAAAGAAAAAAAAAAGGTTTTCTTTCCTGTCAGTTTGAGCAGCTTTTTGCGTGGGTAGTGGGGTTTTCAGGTGGGGGTGCTGCTGCATGGCTCTGCAGTGTATAAGTGGGGTGTGGGAGGAGGGGGGATGGGCAGGCAAGTGTGAGCAGAAATGCTGCGTGTGCTTGGCTCGTGGTGCCAGAGAACCACAGGGAGCAGAGAGCCCGTGACGTGTCATCACAGTGTTAGATGCTGCACTGACCCCCGCTTTGTTCTTTTATTAAAATCTTATGTTGTATATCTGGGAGGAAAAATGATGGCCTGATTAGTTGAGTATCAAAAAAAATTTTAAAAATCCCATTCTACCATTAGTTCTGGGATATAATTGAACCATAAATTCTCCAATTGATCCCCAGCTCTTTCCACAAAGGGTCCTTGCTGGCCACTGTGACCACTGACACATGTGCCGCATTTGTGGTTGGTGCGACAGCGGGGCAGAGAGGAGGTTGCTGCTGGTGGTGAGCAGGGAATGCTTAAATGCACCATCAGGGGTACTGTAGGATGCAGTGAGAGAGGGGGCAGAATTGTGTTGGGAGGATGTTAATTTGCCCAGTCACGGACTTGGTAATTTGTTTGTTACTTCATTAATATTTCTGCTAAACCCAAGAGAATAATACTGTCACCATTCCTAAGAAAGTCACATTGTTAGTGGTAGGAACTGGATTCAAACTGATTGTGATGTGTTATTAAATTACAAAATTTGGAAATGGCATGCACACAATTTACAACTTTTTTTCAGATGGAGAAACTGTGAATATTGATGCTCTAACTTGAGAAAATCCAAAGAAAAAGGGCATTTAATTTGTTAATTCCCTGAGACCAGGTGCATATTAATCCCTTATCTGCAACTCTTCATCTCCAAACCTTTGAATTCCAGTTTTTTTCCCCCTAAACTTGGGGAATAGTCATTTGGCATTAAAATCCAATGAGAACTGACATGAGCCTACTTAGGGTCTTTATGACCTTTGTTCAGTTTGGTATGCTTATATTTTCAGCAGAAAATCGAGGGGTCTCATGCAGTTGGGGACATATGCTAACAAGATACATGCATAGAGCTTTATAAAATGTGTAAAATCCTGAACTTTTAAAGCATAACTGGCAGCAGGCTCCTGTTAGTTTGAGCAGCTTTTTGCCTGAGTAGTAGGGTGCTGTGTAGCGTGGGTCTTCTGCTGTCATTCCTTTGTGGCTGTCCCAGCCAACTGTTAAGAGCCCTACAGGCACCTGGAGGGAAAGAAGCTGCTGCCATACCAGAAGAGGGCGCTGCGATCCCATCAGAAGTGTGAGAAAACAGCCCGCGGTGCAGAGGTGGTTACCAAGGGTTGGAGGATTGGAGGAGAGTGTTTATGATCCAGGGCTGATGCTTTGAGATTTTACTATTTTACACCACAGGTAAGAGCCTGTTTTTCTTACTGCAGATGGGCCAGGAACAGACATTTGGAATCCTTAATGTCTTGGAATTTTCCAGGTATGTTTCTCTTTCATACACTTGAAATTTTAATATGTACTTAACAATTTCATTTGCATCTTCACGTGATTGATATGATTAGTACATAAGCTCCAAATATAGTAAATGCACCTCCATCAACCCTTTCTTCTGGGCATTGGTGACTTTAGTGAAAGAAAGTAAAGTAGATCCTTTTTCTTTATTTTTTTCCGAAAGGTTACGCTTTCATGTCCCTGCTTCCCCATAGCTCTTCAGAGCCTGGTGACCTTGCATAATCTGGGGCAGGCGCATCTGCGAGGATGGAGTGTGCGAAGGTGTTTTTGTCAGTGTTGGCCAGATCCGTGAGATGGTGCCTCCTGCCACACCTGAGCGCTCCTCTGGGGCCTGCGAGACTGACAGATGCCGACCGCTCAGATCAGTTCGTCCCTTGAGAAGCCACGTCCATGTCTTGTAGCTATTCCAAAGCATTCTCCCCAGCTCAGTTTTTTTTTTTTTAAGACCTAGAAATATTTGTTGGATTCTTTTGTTCCCCTGGAAAGCTCACGATTTATTATGAGAAACTACATTTTAGCGTTTTTTTCCCCCTTTTTAATATTGATGGTTAATTAAGGTTTTGTGACCTCAAAAATGTCTTTTCCTGTTATTGAGATGAGACAGTTTTTTAAAGAACCTTTGTTAGATGCTTCATGGTTTGTCCTGTTTTGTAAGGTGTTAAATGAATGTCAATTTTTATCTCATTGTAGGGAATTCTTTCCAGGCCTAGTCTTTACTTTTAGGATTTTAACTTGGATTTGCAGGGTCAGAAGCCCTTGGGGTTGGACATTCAGTGGGAGAGACCAGATAGTGAGTTAGCAGCAGGAGCAGTGCATGAGGGAAGCGTGTGGTCAGAGGCATCCTACACAGCTCTCTGGACTTTATGCTGCCCCCCACAGCCTCTTACTGGAAACTGTGTTGCTGTGTGGCCGCGTTAACTGGAGCCATCAGTGAATGGCCAGATAGCGTATAAAGGGAGTTAGACAGAAGCATGAATGTGGATAGAGATAAGGAGATAGGGAGAGAACTATCACCTGTGGTTGTAACGGTGGTTCTGTTTTAATTGACTCGGAGTTTTCCTGATAGCACTTGATCCTGTGATACCCCTTTGGGGGAGTTGTTGGTAAGGTGCTTTGTTCATTGAGAAACGGAAGCACCAGTTAGAGAATTTTGCTAAGGTAGCTGAGGAAGAATGCGAATCCAGGTAGGAGAGCGTCCTTCTGGTCAGGATGTGGGAAATGCATGCAGGGCTGGAGACCTGAGGCCCCCATTCTCTGGAGCAGACAGTCCAATGGGAATCATCAAAGGAGGAGGCCGTAGAGAGGGGTGCCTGGCCCCGCTGCGCTTGGGGTGTATTTCGGAAGCTGAAATGTCAGTGGAGGTGGAGGAAGAATGGGCAGGGGAGGAGAGTGGTGAGTCTCAGGCACTGGGAGCCTGGTGTGTACGGGAGGGTCGGCGGGGGTGAGGCCAGCCTGCTGAGGGCAGTAGGAAGCGTGGGAGTCTGGGGAGTGGGGAATGGACTGCGATGACGGGTGGGCGAGGAAAAGGACCCAGACTGAATTAGGGACCTCTGTTCATTTATAATTTCTTCCTATGGAACAGACCCATGATGATTTTTTTTTTCTTACAGTGACAGAAAAAGAATGTCTGTCATTGTCCGAACTCCTTCAGGACAACTCCGACTGTACTGCAAAGGCGCGGTAAGTGTCTGCGTGGTGTCTCCAGAGCAGGGAGTCCTTGGTTATCCTGTTCCTCCGCTGCTTTTCCTAACTGCTGGTCTCCTGATCCCCTAATCATTCTCTCAAAGTTGACAAGCTCTTTTGGGCCTGATGTGGCGGTGATGAGGCCACCGAAGATGCGCAGCCAGGCAGAGGCAGTTAGAAAAGTGAGTGCCCAGTCAGCTGCGGTTTCACAAAGAGCAGCGCTGCGTGCCAGGCAGATGCTGTGGAGGATGAGCACCGCTCCCAGTTTTCCGCCCTTGTGCTGGGACCCCCTTAAAGTAATTTGTCTTGGCCTGTGACCAGCGTCTTTAAATTGTCTGGTAGATGAGGTCCTCTAGCAGCTGTGCTTCCCGGTCATTGTGATTTATTTTTTACTTGTTGCAGTAGGTCCGTGAGTAGCGTGCATGTGTGGCTGCGTATTTACAGCTCTTTTCGGTCCGTTTCCTGGGTCAGCATTTTGTCCTGTGCAAGCCCCTGCCCCATCAAACCCAAAGGTGCCGTCTGTAGGGAAAGATGTATCCTGTTAAATGGTGGTCCACAGATGGGTGGAGGGAAAGAACTTTTAAGCTTATTTTATGAGACTATGTCAAGCATATGATACTACCCCAGGATCAGTATTGGTTGAAAAATCTCACTAATCTTACCAGTTGTGAGGAAAAAGGTGGTTCGTGTATTATGCCTAGGAATTTTAAAAAATGAGTAGTGGTGGGACTTCTGAAGGCACTGTATCTCGACTCATAACAGAATTCTAATGTTATGGCAACAACTTCAGTTAAAGTTCTTGAGATGCATCCCCTGCTACATTTTTAGAAGTTAGTGTTTATTTCCATTGTGTTCTCAGTACCCCAGCAAGTGCTTAGTCGGTGCGAGGCGGCAGAGAGAGGAAGGCTATAAATACAGAGCAGTGCGAATATGAAAGTGCTGCAAGGGTTATTTCACTTGTGTAGAACTCAATTACTGTGTCTCCAAACCTGCAACTAAACCAAACTAGTTTTTAAAGTCAGTGTCCTGATCCTGTGCAGTGCACACCATGTTTGATAAGTTGTCTGTGGCGTCCAGCCCTGCAACCCTGCTTATTAGTCACGCAGATGGTCACAGGCAGTGGGCTCCGCGCACCTGTGTGTTTCTCAGCAAGAATGGTGTCGGCACCTGTGGGCTGCACCCTCCCTGTTAGCCTGACTGCAGTGTTGGCAAGCTAGGCTGCACCTGAGTGACTTAGGATGTGTATTTCACTCTTTTCATTTCTGAATGGAAAACCTCTAACATTTTTGTATTACGGGTGGAGCATCTCTAATCCAAAAATTCAAAATGTTCCAAAATCTCAGTAGTTTGATCATTGACATAAGTGGAAAGTTCTCCACCTGACCTCATACAAGTCAGAATGCAGGCACAGTAAATGCATTGTATGGAATCATCTGCAGGCTGTGTGTATAAGGTGTATGTGGAACATGAATGAATTCTGTGTTCAGACATGGGTCCCCACCTCTAGATATTTCATCAGGTGTATGTAAAAACTATTCTAAAATCTGAAAAAAAAATCCAAAGTCTGCAACACTTCTGGTTCCAAGTAACTCAGACAAGGGATACTCAGTCTGCACTTCAGGGCGAGGGTTTGCCAGCTGTGTGTGAAGCTGAGCACTGCTGTGTCCTTGATGATCGTGTGCTGCCTAGGGTCCCACCGTGGTTTTACTTGGCTTATAAGGTACATAATAACTTCTGGTTTTGTTGGACATATCCATACCCAGTGTTTTTCAAATCTCATGCCTCAGCCCAGCTCAAAGACTCTAATCTTACCCACTCGAGTATTTTCTTGTCCGTTAGATAAACACAATTAAATCAAACCACATTTAGCATGCTGACTGGAAGATTTCCTTAAGGGCTTGCCAGTCACAATCAATGTTTCCCTATTTTATAGGATAATGTAATTTTTGAAAGACTTTCAAAAGATTCAAAGTACATGGAGGAAACGTTATGCCACCTAGAATACTTTGCCACAGAAGGTAAGCAAAATTTGAAAATACTATTTTTGCTCCTTGAAGCTGTACTTTTAAGTGTTTATGGCGGATGCGTGGGTCAGCAGTCCCGTTCTGACTAGACCTCCTTCTGGGGGCAGTATTTGGCTTGCCTCACAGAAGTATATTCTTCAGGTGCCTACCTTGACCCCTCCCACGGCCACATTTTGTGCCTGTGGCAGTGACCAAATAAGTGGCAAAGACCAAACTCAGTTACCCCATGTGACTCTGCTAACTCTAACCCGTAGGGCAGAAGGAGGGGTGGGCTAACTCCACACACGTAGTATCGCCTTGTTCCTTTCCTGGAAAACTCGTCATTTCTCTGTGCCTCTCCTGTTATCTATGACACCGGCTTATCCGGTATTTAAGGAAGTAATTCACTGAACCCACAGAGAGCAGGAAAGGGGCCCTCTGGAAGCCTCGAGACAGCACTGATGGCAGATTTTCCCGCCAGTGGGCGTGACGATAGCTGGAGCCACGCTCAGTGCTGCTGCTGCCGCCTTTCCCGGTGCCTTCCTGGGGCTGCACGAGGTCGCTAGCGTGGAAGAGCGCGCACCAACGTGTGCGTACCCAGGGGTGCGGCTGCTGGAAAACTTGGATCTTTAATGTGGTCCCATGTTGGGCTTTTTATGGCTGCCTTGAAGCATAGTCCACCTGAAGATTCCTGCTTCCCACGTGTACACTGCGCGTGGCTTCTGCACTCTCTGCTCTGCAAGTTACAGGCTTTATGGAATTTTCTTTCTTTTTTTTTTTTTTTTAGAATATAGTAGAGCCATCTTTAAACTTCCCCTATAGATGTGTGAATGTGGAATTAGAGTGACCTGAAAAGCAGACCTTTCTTTAATTATTTGCACGTGGGAATGCAGGAGGAAGCCACGTGATGTCTCTTAGGATGTCAATGACAGCGTCCTCTCCTCTCCGTCCCATTCCCACTGCCTGTTTTTAGGCTTGCGGACCCTCTGTGTGGCCTATGCCGACCTCTCTGAGGCTGATTACGAGGAGTGGCTGAAAATCTATCAGGAAGCCAGCATCATCTTGAAAGACAGAGCTCAGCGGTTGGAAGAGTGTTACGAGATCATCGAGAAGGTGAACACGTGCAGAATAATTTTTCTGCTTCTACTGAAGAATGTTACTGCCTACTGAGCAAAGTCTTTGAACAGGAGTGCAGTTGCTATATAGCAATGCTTTCTTTTTTCTAAATTTCTTAATAAACCCTTAGCTTTAAATCATATATTTGCTTTAGAAGCACTTAGTTTTCATGGGTTGTCTGAAAGATCTAGGCACCTTCAGCAAACCATTAATGATATCCTAAGAACTATCAGGTAAAAACAAAAAAGAGAGCAAGAAAAGAAAAGAAAATCACTATCAGGTCAAAAACTGTATGAGTAACTTTCTGGGTTTGCCTGAGATTAGACTTTATAAAATTAGGTCACCCTCTTGAGTTACGTGAGCCTGTTAGGTCACCCTATTGAGAATGTTGTATAGCAGGCTGCTTAGACATCATACATACTTATTACAAGAATATTTATGCTTCACCCTATGTTTTATATCCTACTTTGATTTTGTTATTGTTGTTGTTATTGTTACTTTTAGTTCTAACTCAGGCATTAGATCATTTTGTACTTGGATTCCTTCAAATTTGGAAACTAGGTTTCATCTTTTCCCTGTTGGTGTCAAGAACCATCAGACCATTTTTCCAGTTTCTCTACATCTAAAGACATTGTCTTTTTGCTGTTTTTCATTCCTTCACTTTTTAAAAATTTCTCTTTGCTTTTTCTGAGTTCTTGCTAGAGTTTTATGTTCAGCTGTTCGTATTCAGTCACTTTGATGGAATCTTAGTGATACTGAATATAAGCATGGGTTTTACCCCACTTTACTGGTTAAAAAAGGATTAGTTAACTTCATCAAAGTTTGTTTGAGCAAGGCAAATCGAAATAGAATAACACTCCTGATGGAAGATGACACCTAAAGCTCACCTCGTGTGCAGGCTGCATTTATAGCAAGATAAAAGAGAGTGACATACAGAAATCATTGGATTGGTTTCAGTCAGCATTTGCCATATATGAACATGTTTCAGTCCCTGATTGGCTGAAGGTTTAGCTTCTGTCATTGTCAGAGTGGGTTGCTTGATTTTAGGGGTATGCTTTTTGGCTGGATTGCAGTTCACTTATCAATCTAGGTTATAGTTTTCTACCATAGAGAGTTCATTTTGGGCCACATTTTATAACCCAAGTATAGAGACAAGTTTAGGCCAAGTTTAATTCAACACTAGAGATATCCAAAATGACTGTTAGGATCAGAAAAAGGTAATCAAATGGGTACCATGAGCATGTAGTATTCATGCAGTGCAGTGCAGTGTCATAGAGAGACTCAGGCAAGGTCCCTGAGGGCTGGGTGGGCCCTCTCTGCAGTCTGTCTGACATTTAGGCAGAGCTGGAGTACCTAGGGTTTTGGCATATTGATGCCCATTCTGTGTGACTGCTTGGAAGAGTACTACAAAGGGACATATTTTATAGTGCCTAATGTTAACACACTTTAATGTTTTCCCTCTAGCTATTAAATGGTGCTGGTGCACGCTCAGATCTCTTGCTACTATACCTCCAAATAAGAGTATCGTTTAGACTCAGTTCTTCTCATAAGGGAAATGCAGCATGATTCCTTACTTAGCAGTGGAATGAGAGGATGGACTTACCCACTGTTAACATTGGTATAATCGCCTTTGTGCACTGGGTCTTAACGTGCCTCAGGACCAAGGAATGGAAGACAAGTGCTAGTTGCCAGTGTGTGGAGCAGTTCCAGCCTGGTGAAGAGTTTGGAATGCCGCACACCTAATATTATTAATCATCTGCAGACCTGGGTTGGGTGTAGGGGTTTAAATTAACTGTCTCAGACTTTTTCGTTGGTTTTGTCAGAGTTGTCATTAATTAAGTGTGACTTAATCTCTAATTGAAGGTGTTTCTCAATCTAGAATTTACTGTTACTTGGAGCCACAGCCATAGAAGACCGTCTTCAGACTGGGGTTCCAGAAACCATAGCAACTCTGTTGAAGGCAGAAATTAAGATATGGGTGTTGACAGGAGACAAACAAGAAACTGCAATCAACATAGGTAATCCATTTTTAAATGATTTCCTAGCACTGGTGTTTATTTCTTAAGTGTCTTGTAGACATAGCTAAGTGTTTAGATGATGTTACAGAGAAATCTTTACTAATGGGGCAGAGAGTTTACCCAAATCCAGTGAAAATGCTCTTTCACATACTGTCTGCCTGTTACAAACACTGAAACTATCCTGGCTTCCTGAAAAGAGTGAAATACACC